>JAJHJA010000711.1:0-303610 GCA_021202915.1 Heliconius himera
TCACACAAATGCCAAATACATTCTATTGAATAGAAAATTGTAATATATGAATGTAAAGTGTTCTTTTCAATTCCGTCAGTTTCTTTCTGAGCGGCCTCTTGTAAACTTTCAATACACACTCGAATTATGGAGCGATATTGGCGCGAAAGCTTTAGGAATTCGACTTGGTTGTCTGTTGTTTTGGAAGTTTCAACTAGTTTTTGTAAAGACAGGAACGTGCCATTTGCTTCGTTAACAAGTTTCCTTAGTATTGGAGTAAACAATACTACACTCTGACGAATATTTAAAATCTTATCGTCTGTTTTATGAGCTTCTTCCGATATATTTTTGTTTACGTTTTGACTTCGAGGATATATTGCAAATTGGTTACCGCGTCTCCAAGCGGCGCCAATTCGTTTTTCGAAACATTTTTCTGGTAAGACCTGAAAATATCAGTAAGTTTAGAAAAATAGTTACTTTAACATAACCTAAGTAGAGTTTTTAAATTACTTACAAATGTTTTAACTCGTTTAACAGTTTGTGTGTTAGTTGCTGGGGACGGGCTACTAGAGAAACTTGAAAAATTCATATTTAAATAAGTAAATTAGACAACAAAAAGGTTTAAAGTTAAGAAGTTCATAACCGTTTATTTTCAACTTTCAACTATTTAACGCCGATGCTGTCATGCTTCGCGTTCCTGTCACTGTCAAACGTAAAAAAAAATATATTTTCACCCAGTAACAAAATATACAGGTACCATACTTTTTTCCTAAAATAATAAAAAGAATAAAAAATACTTCAATTATTAAAAAAAGACAAGTTTTATCTAAATAAACTCATGATTTATATATCATAAATATTTAGTCTTTCTTTAACAATCTACAGTAACACTACATTGTTACATCAATATGGTATGTTTCAAATATATAAGTATTCATTATAAAAGTTAACATATTAATACAATTACAATTATTATACTTATTTATCGCTAGTAATATATGCAAAATATATCTCTATTTATCATTTCACAAATCATTCTGACTTGACCGGATATAGTGTTGGAAGACATGTTGATTTGTCATGAGCGAGGCGATTTTTGTCAATTCGTCAAAAAAGTGTTTTGTTTAAATTAAATAAAGTAAATTGTACAAAATTAAATAGTAATTCGTATAAAATAGTGTCGTACAAAGTGATATTAGTGTAATGTGTTATATATGTTTATGTTGATAAGTCTGATAGAGGGAATCAATTGTAACAGGACCATCAGATATATTTGGTAAGCGTAGCGTTAATTTTTACAATCACTAGCTTTTTATTTAGGTATTCGACCGAGACACAGTTACGCACTATAAGGCAGGCCTTCACCTCGATCGGCTGCCTAAATTTTAGTTATAACTAATACAAAACTTCTAATAGTATTTGAGTGAAAGAAAACTCGTCTAGTTTGACGTAGCGGTGAACTTGTTGCAAGGGAAACAGAAATTAGGCCGTGATTATCTGCTTAGTATCTATTTGTTTGTGTATTCGCGACTCGCGAGTCGTACAGCCGTGACGTCACTTGTGTACAGTGAAAAATCTTATATACTTGCTGTATATAATATATGAGGTATGATAAAGTTTTATCAAAAATTGATAGCTGCTATGATTTAGATTACTTACAGATAGAAGTACAGGTTGTGAAGTTTATACTCAGTTTTCAAAGAAAACAGTGTAGTCTGTGAATGTGTTTTTTCAAGTAAGACAGGATTTTTTTGTAAGTACATAGGAAACTTTTCTAATATGTAGTAGGGGGAAACGTTTAAGCATTGGTTATTATGCAAATTTGGTAATATGTTATATTTAAAACATAAATTTCAGTAAATAAATTTAAAAAATTATGACAAAATTACTTAACAGGAAAATAAATATTTTAAATAATCTTATTTCTAGAACAAACTATAAACTAATCAACTGGTTCGAGCAACTTTAATATGATTTTTAAAAAAATATTTCACCAAATTTTTTAAATAACAGTTTTAAAATAAGTTATCTCTCTATTTCTTCTGTCTCTATCTATCTGTCTCTATTTCTTTCTATTTTTTACCTTTTAAAGTACTATTCAGTTACAATTTATCTTATAGATTTAAAGGCATAAGTCATTATGAGTCACAAATTTAGAAGTTATTTATTTGCATTTAATTAACATTTTTTTAGTAATATTAACATTTTTGCAGAGTTTTTTGAAATGATCAATGAAACCTACTCTTAATATGTAGAGGATGGAAGTAGGTGTAAAAGTTATAACAGCGAAATCTTTCTGTAGTTTGCTAAATAATGTTGGCCTGTCTAGGATGATCAACAATTTAATTCTAGAACATACTTCAAAGGTGTCTCTAGTAGAATCATTTTAACTTAGTATTGCATTTCTCTGCCTACTATATTTTTTATTTAAGTATTTGCCAAGTCTTTATATTGAAGATGTTTGCAAGTTATTTAGGCAAGACAAGATAAGTACTATCACAATCAATATTTGTTTATCATATTACTGTGATAGCTTTGTTCTTTTATATTTTTATATGATATATAGTGTAATAACCTCACACATTTGTGTTATCTGTTTAATAAACAAAAATATTGTATTCTATTCCTTGTTATATGACAAATGCAATGATCAAAATATATACATTACAATAATTTATTCATAGTTTAAAAAAATGTGCTGTTTCAAATGAAATTAATTACAAATTTAAATCATTTGCATTAATTCTCTCTGACAGCTTCATACTTTTTCTTAAAGAGTGGACTGAGGGAACCTACTGTTAAGACACTGTTTTCCACTTTCTGCCCAACTTTTAAGACATTGTGAGATGAATGGTTTCAATCAACTCCACACTTTACCCTCCAGAGCAGGCAAATGATAATAAGTTTAATATAATGATGTCCATGAGTAGGAACCAAACCCACAACTACTGTTTACAGTCAATACTTTTCTTCTTATTTCACTACAACCTGAATATATTAAATTTAATGTCAGTTCATTTTTAAATCAACATCTTTCACTATAACTGTTAGTATTGTTACTTTTTCCTATAAAAAAAATAAAAAGCCATCTAGAACAGAATAAGGTAAAAATCATGACAAAATGGAAATTCTGTTAGAGTGTCTGTTCTGTCATTTTCAATATATTTCCTGTTAATGTTGTTTAAACAAACAAGTATTCAAAGGCTGTTGCGACCATGGTCACATCCACAATGTCACTTCCTATAGTACTTCTGATAAACATATTTTAAATAACTAGAAATGAATAGGTTTTTTTTAGTTTGCCAATATATAATGCTTTCAGCTAGGTTAGGCAGAGAGTACCTAGTGTTAAAACACTCCATCCCTCACTGTTCGTCTATTTTTGAGACATTGTGTATTAAACTCAACACAGCGCTTTGTTTTGTTGCCCAAATTGATAAAAAATATTTATCCTCCATATTGGGAATTGAATCCTTATCCACGCGTGTCCGGCTCATAGTCAGACGCTAACGCTGCTGTATGTGGCATACATCGTGAAGCTATTAATTTTATCAATCGAAATCTTTTTTTTACTCTATTTTATTATAGACTTGTTATAAAAATATATTAATTTAATCAAATGAAATCATGAGGCCAGTCGTGGCGCAGGGGCACAGAGTGTAACTGTAAAATCGACTGCTTGTGGGTTCGATCCCCACTCGAGGAGATAACATATTTACTTACATTTATATTTTCATTTCCTCGCTCTGGTGTTGGGGCAAAGTGCAGCGTTGAGTTCCGCCACTCAACACGCAATGCCTCCAGAACTCGGCGGAAAGTAGGAAACGGTGTGTCTTAACACTGGGTTCCCTCTGCCTACTGTGTGCGGCATACAGCGTAAAGCTGATTTAATTAATTTATGTCTTAAGTAATAATTAAATGTTGTGAAATTAGCAATAGTTGCGTAAAATAGTATTATTTGTATAAAATAATTATATCTAAAGTATTCACCTTGGTTTTCTACTTGACATCTACTCTTCTATAATGAGACAGTTTAAGCACTTGTAACGTTTTGCCTGAGTTCACTAATGAAAGCACTTTTGTTGTATTGTTTTGAATATTGTCATACATTTTTCTTCTTCTTGAATACACATACATATCTTGAGGTGAATGCGACGATTGTGGGTTGAATTCCCGTTCGGGGGAATGAATTGTTATCATTTCGTCGTTCTGTTGACTCGGAATGTCTTTGACACTAGGGTCCGTCTGCCTACACTATTATTTGCGGGATACAGCGTGAAACTATTTTAGATAGTTTGTCATGTTCACATATCGAAATGTTGTGGCGCTTACAGAGTGCAGTGTGGTAGGAGACACTAGAGATATTAGTTAGGCATATATATATTTTACTTCTCTGCTCTAATAAATGCTAACATCTCAAAATAGATGGGAAAGTGGAGAACAGAGTGTCTTGACACTTTCTGCTTAGAATTTCTATTTGCAGAAAATTCGTGAACCTATAAACACAAATAACTAGAGTAACATGGCAATAATATAGGTATTATTTATTTACTAATTAATAACAACAGGTTTTTGTGTTTAACTTGCATTGACGTCAATAAAAAAAATATACGGCTGAACATCTTACGCTCCAACAAATATTGCGTCACTATATAATTGTCATGTTTTGTTTTTTTTTTATATCAACAGGCTTATCTGGCTTAAGCTTTAATTTATCAAGCCTTATGTGTTCGAGGTATTATATTTTAATTGTTCTGGCTAATTTCGAATACTCCTGACCATATTCTATGATAATTTTTCGTTATCAAAATTAAAGCTGAAAATTTTTAAAAAACCTACCTGAAGCCAAGAAGATTTTGGTAATATATTTTTAAATAACAATCCAGAATTTGGAAAGGGAAAATATTAACACTACTTTCTTTTTGTCCGAATAAATAAATATCCTCACATTTACAAATTGATCTCATATTCACAGCGTACCTAAAAGTATTTCTTTTTCCAATTTTCATCAAATTCTATTTTTCCATCCAATTTTCCAAATATTGCGTGTTGAGTGGCGCAACTCCACGCTACGCAAATTATTACTGCGAGTAGGAATCGAACTGACAACCGTTGCGTTGTTGGACGCGCTTTCATGTTTAATCGGTATTTTACTGCTAAAATAGTAAATAACATTGCTTATTAATCGTATACACTTCCCTTAACAGTATTTGAATCCACTACGATAACTTTTAATAACATAAAAGATTGCTTGTTGTTTATTATTTCTTCTCGTAAAGTAATTTGCCTTTCGCCGAGCAGTGAATCAATTCTAACAATTAACCTTTTAAAACTAGACTGGCATTTCAGCAAGTTAACTACGAAGTTAATTTTAACTGAAAACGAGAGCTAATTAGTGTAACTAAAATGAAAATACAGATACCTCATTGATAAAGATGACTTGCAAACGCGACGGTTATGGGTTCGATTCTCACTCAGGGGGAAATATCATTTTCATTTCGTCGCTCTGGTAACTAGATAAAGTGTGGCGTTAAATTCTGCACACAATATCATGAAAATTTGGCGGAAGGTCGCGAACGGAGTGTCTTAACACTTGTAGTATCCTGTGCCTATCCCGCGTTATGCGAGATACAGCGTGAAGCAGAACAATAAACATATTATGTAGAATAAAGATTCAAGTAGATTTTGTACAAAAGTTAAATATATGTGAATTATAGTTTCAAATAATATTATAATAGATCGTCATTGACAAAGATACATTGTTTACGTGGGACAGTACATCCGACGTGTGGAAGCTTAGGGTCGTCACTCTGTCACACGGACTTTCGGCTATCGACCTCGTGGCTACCTGAAGGTCTTTGCTATATATATATATATATATATATATTCTATTTTTAAGTTTCACTTGCAAATAGAACTCGTGACCATCCCGTCAGATCAAACACTAGATAACTACGCTTCGACAATGTAAATAGATATTTATTAGTATCATATACAATTATTCGAATGGTATTAATAGTAGCAGCGGCACGAAGTGTGACTGTAAAACTGACTGGTGGTGGGTTCGATCCCCACTCGAGGAGATGAAATATTTACTTAAATTTATATTTCCATTTCTTCGCTCTGGTGTCGAAGTTAAGCGTGGCGTTGAGTTCTGCCACTTAACACGCAATGCCTCCAGAATTCGGCAGAAGGTGGGGAACGGAGTGTCTTAACACTAAGTTCCCTCTGCCTACCCTGCTTTGTGCGGGATACAGCATGAAGCTGATAAAAAAAGAGTCACAGACTTGCGTGCGATTGTAAACGCGACAGGTGTTTGATTCCCACTCGATGGAATAATAATGTTTCATATTTATTTTTTCTCTTTTTGGTAGCGAGGCAAAGTGCGGCGTTGAGTGCGCCACTCACTACGCTACGCCTCGAGAATTTGGCGGAAAGTAGGAAACGGAAGTGTCTTAACACTACGGCTCTCAGGTTTCCCCTGCAAAAACGTGCAGGATTGTGAGTGAAACTAAAAAACTGTATTTTATATGTAGATAAAAATAGGGAGTAGGCTGCAATTCTCGGAGATTTGTTGAAGGTCATACATTGCTGTACGACAAAACAACAATACCTCCGAGTTATGTAGGAGTCGTTTCTGTGTCTTAGGCTTATCCCTGGGTGTTTGCTGGTCTTTTTTTTTTCTTTCACAAATGTCTGACACCGTAAAGATATATTCTTTACTATAATTATCACTTTAGTAATAAGTAGGTAGGTATCCCACAGATAGCAAGACACGCAGAGGGAACCTGGGGACCTACTGCTAAGACACTTCCTTCCCCACCTTTCGCCGTATTCTGGATTGCGTGTTGAGTAGCGGAACTCATTATATTATATTGTTTTATAATTAATTTAGGTTTCAATTCTGAGAAATATCTATCGAAGGTCATCTAGATTGTTTTCTGTGAGACAGTGTATGGTAGCGGTGTGTCGTCACTCTGTCGTACACCCGTACGTACATACGTTCGGTTGTACGGTCAACGACCGCGTGACATATCTCCTGACGTTTGTTGATTTTTTTTTTATTATTTACTGTTCTTAAAGTAAGTTGATATTTTTAGAGAGAGAGAGATTTTTTTGTGATGTAATACTGCGGCACAGCTTCTTCCTGTAAAAGCGGAGGTCGTAGATTGGATTCCCACTTGGGGATTTATATTATTTTCAATTCCTGGCTCTAGATCAGGGGTTGCCAACCTTTTCTTGATCAAGGACCACTTTTTTATCATTCTTGGTAGCAGGGACCACTATGTAGGTACAAGTCAGTCAGTCAGTGTCACAATCGTGTGACTGTATACGCGACGGTTGTGGGTTCGATTCGCAATATATCGTTCGCGGACCATATTTACCACTGCTCTAGATAGAAGAAGAAGAAGAAGCGCGATGTTGAGTTTCGCCTCTCAGACGTATACTGCTCAGGTAGCCATAATGTTTTTTTATCAATTTTTTTATTTTTTTTCTCTCTTTGTTACATTGTTAAGTAAAAGTATTGTCATTAACAACACAAAAAGTGACTATCAAATTAAGTTAGTTTCTTATAGTTTTTTTTAGTTAGTTCAGTTTATGTGAGGTCGACGACCATTCGTATGACATATCCTAATAAACGTTCTCTTTTATACGTTCGCGTATATTTGATGGGCACATAAAAAATATATTGGAGTTTTGACACTTCTAGGCGCCGTCAGAGGTCAAAAATAAATGTTTTTAGACGTTTTTTTTTTTAAGATTTAAAGTGGAAACTTAAAAATATATACAATTAATATATTTCTCAATTATTTTTTAAAAATTTAAAAGTGTTATTTCACACTTAGGAAAGAAAAATATTTTTTTTAGAAAACATTAAAATTTGAACGTAGCGGGATTTGAACCCGCGCCGCTTGGTAACCATTAGGCGCCTCTTGTTTTCTTAAAAAAAAATTAAATTGTTACGTATAAAGATAAACAGCCAAGCAGAGGGGGAACAGATAGTCTATTTTATTATACTAATATCTGATATGAGTGGAAATCGATCCCAAAGCTATCGCTATCGAAAATGGGGAACGAAGTGTCTTAATACTAGGTTCCCTCTGCCCTACCCTGCTGTGTGCGGGATACAGCGTGAAGCTGATAAAAAAATATATAACATAATAGGTACTGCCCGTCTGCACCAAGTGCAAGTACGCCGTCTATTCATAACGAGGCAGCGTCTGACTGTAAATAAGATGATAGTGAGTTCGATTCCTATTCAGGGGAATGATCCTTTTCCGTCTATCATCTAGTAGGTTTCTTTTGCATATCCTATTATATACAGGATACAGCGTGAAAAATATCAAATTTTCAAGTTAATTTTAAAGCGTCTCTCATTTTTTTAATTATGAAAAGTTCAACGCACGTCTCGCTAGCTCTGATTCTGCACACCTATTATTACAACATCCGATATCTGTTCGCGGCCTACCATATGGTGGACTTTATTTCCATGTCTTAAGAGCTATATTAGAATGGCATCAGTTAGTAGTGGTTGATGCAACAGTTACGATACGAACGGTACTAAAGTTGTCAACGTACTATAGACAGTATTTTTTGTTAAGTCTAGATTTTTCATCTTAAATACAGCATCCACGGTGGTTCTTCCTTTTTTATTGTTGCAAATGTATCTAACAGGATAGGAGGGAACATGAGAATTTAGTGTTTAGATACTCCGTTCCCATTAAAACACTTCCGTTTCCGCCGTATTCTTCAGGCAGGCGCTTTGCCTCGTTACCAGAGGGATAAGAAATCAAAATATTAAATTTCCTCGAATGGAAATCGAACAGGTTGTGGGTTCGATTTTGCGTTTACCAAAAGTTTGAAACCCTGCGCCACGACTGGCCTCTAGTAGAAAGATTTTTATTATTTATAGATTTTATTAAAATTAAACATGTTTATTTCATTAGTTTATAATCAATTTTGATACTTTCCAGAAATACACTACTTAAGTATTCAACACATATTTTCCCTACAATGTTTGTACATATAATAAAATATCGACCTTGGTATATGGGACCTATCACGCTACATTTCCAACTCACTTCTACCCTACAGTAGTTACCTTGAAGCATTAGTTTAGACGTACAAGGCTACGAAACCATAGCTTCAATGCTCACTCGAAGAAATGAAATATTTAATATTTTCATTTCCTCGCTCTGGTAAAGCGCGGCGTTAAGTTCCGCCACTCAACACAATGATAACTGAAATGTTTCAATGAGAACAGTCTAGTCTTAACACGAGAAGAATTGAGTTTTTTTATAATAATAATTAATAAAAGAAATATTAAATATTTCATTTTCTCGAGTGGGAATCCTACCCACAACCTTTCGCGTTTGCAACCGCACGATTGTGCCCCTGCGCCACGACAGGCCCAATGAAATGAGGATATCAGTTCGTATAAACGTATATAAACTAAAATTTTACTGCTTATACCGTCGTATTTGACCTTTTGCGCTAAGCCCTGACCTTCAAGGTGCAACCTTAGATTTATCTTATCGAAAATAATATCTAATTAATCGGCATCTAAATAGCTAGCCTATCCAGGTGCAATTAAGGTAACATTAATAATATAACCAATTTAATTGATGATTCTATTGTAATGTACGGATTTACTCAAAAATATACCAGAGGTTATGGGGTCTGTTCCCACTCGGGGAATTAATTATTTTTATTTTCTTCGCTTTGGTGGCGAGACAAAGTGCGGGGTTAAGTTCCGAAACTCAACACGCAATGTCTCCAGAATTTTACGGTCAGTGGACTTCCGTTCTCCACTTTCCGCCGGCCAATGGAAGTGTCTTAATGGGAACGGAGTGTCTTAATACTAAGTTGTCAGCTAAAAATAAAATAAACAGTAGTAACGCATAGTGGCGCTAAAGGACAGCATTTTAGTGTAAACACAGTGGTTGTGAATTCGATCCTCGCTCGGAGTTTTGCACTGTTTTCATTCTCCTTCCCAATCCTCCGAGTTTGTAATGATTGCATTATTATATTTTCCGCCTTCACGCTATATGCTGCATTCTGCCAGATTTTGCGATTCGAGACATTGCGTATTGATCGGCGGAACTCAACGCCGCGCTTGGTCCACTTAAGTCAACAGTATTCATAAAATACCTAGATAGTAACGTTCTTACAACCCGCCAACACTCTAAACGTTAGCGTTAGGGCAATTAGTTGCCCAAAGTAAATTGTTGGTTATTTTTGTCCAGTTTAACGATTTCTCATCCAAACAGTGATAAATAATTCACAAAGGTGTATTATTTACAGTAGTTTACATCGAGGTTGCTAGGGTGCTTGCAAGGTCAGTCAGTGATTTGTGTTATATGTATGTGCCTGAAGAAAAAGAGATTTTTTAAAAAATAAGTATTAAGGCTAGAATAAAATTAAATTTCATCTTTTTGGAGTTACTTTTTGATATTATATTTGAACTCAGTAGGAATTTAGGCGTGAGGCTGAAAAAAATAGCATTTCAGAATCAGAATTCGGTGAAAAGTGGGGCACGGAAGTGTCTTAGTGGGAACAGAGTGTCTTAACATTAAGTTATTATGTTCCCTCCGCCTACCCTGTCATGTGCGGTATAAAGCGTGAAGCAAAAAAAAATAATACACCTCTCAGGGGTGCTCTGCTTCTTCTTTTATTACGTTAATCGTTTTTTTTTATGATTAGTTCGATCCTCCTTGGAGGGAGGTTCCCTCCTTTAAGTAAATGCTTTGAAGTTTAAACAATCGAATGCGTAACCCTTGCCTCAGTATTACGGTTTCGCACCAATGATTCTCAGGTATCAACTGTGATCTATATATATTTGCAACGGTCACACGAAGGTACTGACTGTAATTATAATACCGTCACGTCATCTTATCTATTCAAATGAGCATATCGTCCTTAATAGTGCTTAGTTACTTCGAGAACGTTGCCTTGTATTTATATTTTGTATGAATGTGAGATTATTTTGTGTATTTTATATATTTTTCATGTAAAAAGAATATTTTAAGGAAGCTTTGAAAATGTTATAATTTCTTTTTATAACATTGTAAGTTGTTTTTGTATTGTTAATACTAAGTTCTCAATGGCATCGTTGTTTTTCCCGACTGCTAAGGAAGGGTTATTTTTTTCGCGCGTATCTTGTAAGTATGTAATATTCTTTATTACCTCGTATCTCCAGAACCGCTGAACGGATTTACATATTTGAGGTATCGTTAGATTTGTATTAGCAGCCCAAGTGTTCTTAGATAGGTGGCTTTAATAAAAAATAATCATGGCGGCTGTGGTACGCCATTAGACTTAGTGAAAACAATTTTTTTCGTTTCGAATACCATAATATGGGTATCAAATTTAAGAGCTCAATTTCAGGATTTCAAAAAGGTATATCATGATTATCATTACATTATAAATTCTAACAAAAAAATGAAAAATAAAAAAATATTTGTAAAAACAAAAACCCCGACTGCATCAAACTAAAAAGAAAATAAACAAGCCCAATAGTTTATTAGGATTAACAGTCGGGACCTATAAGTAATTCTTCAATCAATAAAATCTTTACCAGGAACTCGCATAATTTAAAGAGGTTCCGACTGTTAATCCTAATAAACTATTGGGCTTGTTTATTTTCTTTTTAGTTTGATGCAGTCGGGGTTTTTGTTTTTACAAATATTTTTTTTCTGCCACTCAACATGTAAGGTCTCTATAGGGAAAAATGTGAAATTACAAACAAATCGTAAATTGGTGATCTTAAAATGTTAGGAAAATATTTAAATATGACCTTAAATTTTATTTACTACAACATATTTCTCCTTTTAGTGTTTTGGCGTAAGCTCTTTCAGTCTAATGTCTAACACATCTAACAGCGATACCCAAAACTCCTACGGCCAATACGTTTACAAACGCATGTGAAGTTAACAAAAGTCATGGAATTTGTAAGTTGATTTCACCCCAATCTTTGATATTACTTTACTATTGTAAGATTTATAAATTCTAGTGTAAAAGTTTATAATCTATTTAAAGTTAACTTTGCAGTACTTAACTAAACTAATTTAATATGCCAAATCTGTACCAACAGTGGCGAATCCTCAAGGTATCAGTCTAGACCAGTGGTTCCCAATCCGTTCTTGATTGATCTTGTCAAGGACCACTTTTATATCATTCTTGGTAGCAGGGACCACTATGCATGTAGGTATACTAAAAATTAACTGTGATAATCAAACAAAAACTTCGTCTCACCATCCCCAGTCATTAAATTAAAATCGGTCGCGGACCATATTTAAGCTTCTGCGGACCACCGCTGGTCCGCGAACCACTGGTTGGGAACCAGTGGTCTAGACGCACTATTCTAAATTTTTATAGTGAAAACAGTAAACAAACATGACACAGACTGTAAGCTATCCTATGGCGCAGTTGGCAAACCAAAGAACGCGAACAGTACACAATAGGCGTAAAAACTATTCTTTGATACGATTTAGAGGCATTTTTAACCGACTTCTGTAAGAAAAGGTGGTTATCAATTCAATTATATTTTTTTTTACGTATGTTACTTCAGATCTTTTAACTGGGTGAACTGATTCTAATTGATCGAGTCACAGGTATGTTAAAAACAGATTCAATTCCCACTCAAGAATATTAAAAAAAAAAAAGGCGGTTGAGGCCGGTCGTGGCGCAGCGGCACGAGGTGTGACTGCAAAACCGACTGGTTGTGGGTTCGATCCCCACTCGAGGAGATGAAATATTTACTTAAATTTATATTTCCATTTCTTCGCTCTGGTGTCGAAGCGCGGCGTTGAGTTCTGCCACTCAACACGCAATGCCTCCAGAATTCGGCAGAAAGTGGGGAACGGAGTGTCTTAACACTAGGTTCCCTCTGCCTATCCTGCTGCGTGCGGTATACAGCGTGAATTAAGCTAATTTAAGAATATTTTAAATACTAAAAATATTCTTATTTACATGAAAATTAAAAACTTTTATGGCCTGGTTCGGGATAGCCATTTTTTACGAATTATGAAGCTAACGAGTTGGTTTGGTTGAACGTGTCAATCTCGGGAACTACTGGTTCGAATTAAAAAATATCATATTTAAAGTCTAGGTAAACCCACTGTATTTGGGATCAGAGTTCGTCATGCACTTGCAATGCTATGTCTATTTACTTGTAAAAACCAGTAAAAAGTAAAATCAAGTCAGCTTCACGGGGTATTCCGCAAACAGCCAGATAGGCAGGGGGAACCTAGTGTTAAGGTTACCCTTGTGCGCATGCACTACGAGGCCTCGAAAAAAAAACTATTAAATTATAATATTACTATTATACTATACATATAATACAATAGACTACAATCGCCTTATCCGTTTATTTTGCAAAGTCAAGATACTGTATTATTAGAGATAAAAAAAAACACAATTTTTATACATATATAGATAACATATTTTTAACGTGATGCATCGTTTAGAAGCCATATGTACGATGACTAATTAGCATACGTTCATATATTAGGAGTGTATTGTGAAAATACTAACTAAAAAAATGTACTAAGACCGTCGTAGCTCAGTTTAGATGTACACATATTGGTTGTGGATTCGATCCTGATTCGTGGGAATGTTATTTATGTGCATGGAGAGAAAATCTAAACGCGGTGGTTGTGTATCCGATGCCTAATTGAGGGATTTATCGTATTGTTGATTTTCTACATTTCCCCGCTCTGGTAAGATAAGGTCCGCCGGAAAGTGGAGAGATAGTGTTTTGACTCTAGGTTCTTTCTGTTTTTCCTGCTATATGTGGGATACATAATATATCTTAAAGAAATCATACAAATATCTGTTATATTTGGGAATTGAACTCGTGATCTAGGTCAGGTCAGTCGTTACTTTTGCCTTTGTATGTTGTTCCTACAGTATAGTATACTAAAAAGAAACTAGATCTCGGCGTAAATTTGATTGTTAGATTTTTGCGCAAAAATTCAGAAAGCCTAACTTCAAAGCGGCCACACCTCGTTGACCATACTGTACAGTTGCCTTCTTTAGTCTCTTAGTTTTTTTATAGTTGTGCATGTCGACCTAAAAAAAAGATTTAAAAAAAATACTAACTCACTACCACCATCATAGTATATACGACGTTACCACTGCACTCACCTTTGGGAGCCCTCTAGTGCTTCCGCCCACGTTAGCTAACCACCACCGTTAAGGCGATGACACACTTTCCACTGTTCTTGCGTAATTATAATGTTACGAGTGCATATAAAATTAAATGGATTGACATAATGGTTATCAATTTTTTTTAGTTATTATATATGTAGATGTGATTGGCAAATGATGAATAGAATATGGTTAGGTTAACCCTCTGCGACTTACGTGGCTTAATTTGTGGACTTGGTAGTCTACGAGACACCATTTTAGACAGCAAATATTTTTATATAATAAGCTTATGCAGCTACTTTATTTATATTTATTAGAACACTTTTTATTATTGTGTAGGCAAAGCGCGGCGTTGACTTCCGCCACTCAACACGCAATGCCTCCAGAACTTGGCGGAAAGTGGGGAACGGGATGTTAACACTAGGTCCCCTCTGCCTACCCTGCTGTGTGCGGGATACATTTATTTTAAATAAAAAAAACAATGTGTATTTTTAAAATTAAACATTAATTATTGACTTTGCATAAATCACTCTATGAATCTCTTCTGTAACATTAATGACTTACAAAATCTGTGCAGTTCCTAATACTCGAGAGGCTTCTTTTTATATACATTTTCTTATGTGCTCCATTACTCTTCGTTTAGCATACGTTGTCGGACCTTCTTCTTTAAAAACATAAATTGCAGTTCTCCCAGGTGTTGAACCTTGTTCAATTTCTTATCAAATTGTACCATCAGCCGCAGTTTCAGTAGATCAGCCTACCACATCACTTTCGCTTTCTGAACTCGATAACGGTCTTTTTGGTCCTCTTCGTACGTTCAAAATATTTGATATTAAATATTCGTCTTCTTCACTTTCTTTAACTGAGGACTCGCATTCGTCAAAGGAATCACTATATTCTTCTGCTTTATCCGCTTCACTTTCAGATAGTTTCTTTTCACTAAATTCCGAAAACTCATCATCTATGTTGTTTAAAATTTCTAATGATCCCATAAGTAACATTTCATACATTACCTACGCGTTTTAGGTATTCTGTAAATTGCCAAGGTATTTTATAGAATACCGAATTATACAGATTACCGTTGGCAAATGTGTATAACTGACCAACGGGCCAATGCACTTTATTGCGAAATATTTTAATCATACAAAACTTGTATGACATAAAAAATATATGTACATTCATACTAATATTATACATATAAATAAAGATGAGGTTTTAAGCGTATGCGCATGTATTTTGTCAAAGAAAATAATTAAGTTTAACGACACTCAAAGATGCCGAATAATGTTTAACGGGCATTACGCTTATACTTATATTTATTAACTTTTATATAGAATAAAATTAGAAATTGACGTCTTTGAATATAGCTAACATCTTTATTGAAGACAAGCGGCCTCCGTGCGGCTGCGCCCGCTTGAAATGTAGAAATGTTTATATTAGTGTATTTAAGAAAAAATCAGAGGGTTCTGTATCAATTTCAGGATTGTGATTGAGAAATACCTTATAGATTTTGATGATCCGGCGATTGTGAGTTCAGTTCCACTCAGGGGAATGTTATATTTATATTAATTTCATATTAACGGAGGGTCTTAACACTAGGTTCACAGATTCTGAGTCCCCCCTCTGGTAGACAAAGCATAGCGTTGAGTTTTGTCATTCAACAAAATGTCTCGAAAAGTAGGCGGTACGTGGGAAGCGGACACTCCTCACACCCAATACTGACCTTTGGTGTATGTTTATTCTGACCTTTGGTGTATCCTGCAATGCTATGCGGGATAAAGCGTGAATCGGCTTTGCTTTTTTCATATTTCAATTCGGCTTCCTCGCATATGATTGTATATATAAGAAATATTTATTTCAAATACTTATTTAAATAGAGAAAGCATCCTTTCACTTTGTCACGACTCCGACGTACAACTAACACCTGTTTCGTTGTTTAATTATAAATTTAAAATAATGTTAATGAGAACTACTTTGATTTTAATTTGATTTAAATCACCTAATTTGTGTTTATTATCTCTTATTTATAAATATCTAAATTCTCGACACAGATTCTTAAAATTAATGATCAAATCAAATAAACGATTTTGTGTTTACAAGTAAAATTTTGGATGTAGATTAAAAATATATAATTTGCTTTATGTTTACACCTTTTTTCTCCGGTCTGATTATTTATCGAGAAAGTTAGCGTAAAGAGTATTGGATTGAGTCATACTTTACTTAAAACCCATATTATTAATGTATTTTTTTTTTGGTTTTTTTGTGTATATTATTAAACTAGCTTTATTAACGTGATGTAATATCCAAGATCAAGGTTTTTTTTGTCAATGTATGGTTTTTCCTATATATAACCAGCTTTACGATATTAGTCCGTGCTTCTACCGTACTGTAGGGTCGACGAGTCTCCGCCGCCCTGAAGTTAGCCTCTCTGAACTTTTGCGCACTGTTCACTCGAAAAGAAAATAATATATAATAAGAAAAATCAAATCTGCGCAGCTATCTACAGCTATGTTCAAAGTGGCCGCGACTCGTCAACCGTACTGTACACACGCATCATGCGTGCATTACCGTTACAGCGGCCAGTGGTAATGACATTGACGCGTCGCGTTTTTTTTTTTCAATTTGAGTGGATATTTTAAAACTTTTTTAATTGATTTGTTTGTTTTGTGGCAAAGATTTGTAGACGACATGGCATCGATACACAGGTTATTTTTTTTATTGGTTTTTAGTTTTTTTTTAGATTTATTATTTTGTATTAGAAAACAATTTAATATTTAATATATAAGTTATACATTTCTCAGCTTAAGTGTGATACATTTTTTTAAAACGAAGAATTAATATAACCTTACCGACTCTATAATAAAACTGTTAAAGTTTGCGGATTTTACGCAAATAAGAACCCCATGACTATTTCGTTACATCAGTTTCATTTTTGTTTTGTTCAACGAATAGGATGATTAAGCGTTCCCCTTCGGCTTTCCCCATACAGTTCTTAGTATTAATGGAAATATCTATAATTGTAGGTATGTATTGACGTTGTTACTCATTATATTATTTGTACGTTAAACTTGTAATATTTATAAGTTTTTTTGATTATTTTATCATTTGTTTAGTAAATTATATTAAGTTGAATATAATTCTAAAAGGTGTTAATTAGTACTAGCTTAGCTAGTCAATAAATCTGTACAGAAAATATCTATAGATGTTGGGACTCAAGATCGAAATTCCGCTGCAACTTGGAATGATCTAATATTTTTTGTAAATGTAAAGTTTATCCCTAACTGCCTCTCGCCTCGTCCACTATCATCAACCTCTTCATACATTCGAGAGATCCTCATACTTCCTCTAGTATCTTTGATGGGTTCTCGAAGGTCAACTAAGTTCTTCCCCTGCCTCTCTTACCTTCTGGCGATATTGCGTGTTGATTGACGTTACTCAACGTTTGGCTTTACTGCATTAACAGAGCAAGGCAAATAAAAATTTTAAATATTTAACACCTCCGAGTGGAATTCGAACCCAGAGCACAGTCGCACGTTAGTGCCACAGCGTTACATTTTTCTTATAAAAACGTAAGCAATGGCAAATATTTTACTAATTTTGAAGAAGTATGTTTATATTATGTATGGAACATGTTTTAATATAGCAAGATCGCCTTAATTAGAACTATTCCTACAACAACTTATATGTTAAATATTTATGAAATATCCAAGAAAAAAAAACCTCTTAATATGTGTACACGCGAGGGTTGTAAATTTAATAATACATTTCGAAGAACATTTATACTTACTTAAAAAGTGCATACATACGTAATGTTTTTATCCATTTAAGGATATTGGAAATGGGGTTTCTTAACTGTCTTCATATAAAAAACTGCTTCATTAAGCAGTAGACTGCACTAAAGAGTGTCATGTTTAATACAACTTCGAAATTAGTCTTTAACATTTGTTGTTATGGCTTTCAGAGGTGGACGGAAGATCCCGTTTTTGCTTTTCTTCTAAGAGTTTTTTAGGGAAGACCTTAGTGAAGTCAAGTACGTTGTCTGTCAATCACTTAGTAACGGAAGAGTTTTAACATTTGTAAAAGTATAAAAATTTCGTAAAATAACAAAATTATTTTTATCAGGCGTAAAATTGTCAGCGAATACCAAGTTATTACAATATTTAATTTATATAATTTTTATTGTATTAATTTACTTTGGCATTACTTTTTTTGTTGAAAATTTTAAAAAACATATAGTGGCAAATTCACAAAATGCTGGGCGATTACAAGTACTTTTCAATTACCTCATTAAAAAGTCAATATTGTTCCGAAGAAACAATAGACCCTGAAGTTAGTTGTAATGGAAAATCATATTAAGCTTTTTATCCTTTTTTTTTTTAAATTGAAATCAATATATTCTTTATTCAATTAGGCTCTTTTGAATCGATATCCATTACATAGAAATGTCAGGATTGTCAGTTCTACAGGAAGCTACCAGGCTCGGAAGGCAGTTCTGCCTTTAGTTTCACGCTATACTTCAAGCGAGGAATCCACAAAGAACGGAGTACTGAACACTTCCTCCTCTGCACATCTCTGTCGCTTCGTTCACTGTCATTAACCTCTTCATGTATACCCTCCGGGGCCCTCATGATTTTACGTGACCTTCCTCCAGTATCATCGATACTGCATTATCCAAGATCAACCGAGGGGTCCCCCCTTGTATACTATGCAAATATTTTTCTATGTTTTTATTTTCTAATTAAATAATAACAATGTTTATTAAGTAACATCTGTACGGGTCGAGGCGATCACCTGTGAACAGAAACCTAACAGTTGCGCCATAGGCTTCCTATCGATTTCAGATTAACCTACCTTAATTGTATTGTAGTTTGTTTATAGTTCTGGTGTCTTAAATCTCTTTTAAATCTATTTACTCTGTATGTATGCATGTGGGCCCTTATGTAATGAATAGTGGTAGTGTCTTGGGATTATTGATTTAGGTTGTTCTAGATGCTCTATTGCCAAATTATTATAAGAAAAATGTATTTTTTTATGTTAATAGGTCCTAAAAATGTTGTCTAGTTTTCAATTTAACGTCATTTTCATCAAATGTCCTGTCGTACAATCATAAACTGCGGATTGTTAATTCCAAAATGTTCTAAAATGAAATTGGAAGTAGTTTAGGGATATACTCTGTTCTGGCAAGATATTTTGACTCACTAAATACAATAAATATACACAATATCAGGCCATTTTATTGACTGAATCTACAAATTTCCAATCCCACATATGTAAAGGGAACCTAGTGTTAAGAAACTCCGTTCCCCACTATCCGCTTAATGTTTGATATATTGACTGCTGACTGGCGGAACTGAACGCCGCGGCTGTCAATCTTTTAATACCATGTCATTGTGACAACAAGATCTTGAAATTTTATTATGGTACAATGAAGCACAATTTAAAATTTTACATCAGCACAATGAAATGTCCAAAACAAACTCACTCAAAATAAACTAACACTGACAAAACAATGTCGTTTAGAACAACTCTTGACATGTTGTCACTGTATGAAAGTACATACAGTACGACCAAAGAGTCGTGGCTGCTCTGAAATTAGCTGTATTTTTTCCTACATTTGATTATTTTCTTCCCGAATGAAAATTGCGCAAAAATTCAAAAAATCTAACTTCGGGGCAGCCACAACTTGTTGACCGTACTACGCCGTACGCCTTAATTCAATATGAACCATTAATAAATAACATTATTAAAAAATATATATTAATGTTAAAAAAGAATTTAAGTAATGAATTACTAATTGGCTTAGGACATAAATAAAGATGGAAAACATATATCAATGGAGGAAGAAATTCCGCCACTCAAGAAGAAGAGTTAAAATTGGCGGAAACTCGGCAACGGAGTGTCTTAACACTACATTCCCTCCCTCTTTCTAGTCTGATATGTATGCCGGCGATGTATAGATATTAGATATATATTACTAATAATGATAATATTAGTTCTTCTTATAGAACTTCAGAATTCAGCTCCAATCCATTTTTATCTGACAACGTCGCGATATACTCAGGTCAATAGCTTTGTAGATTGGGACAAGGTGATATAAAAAAAAATCAGCTTCACGCTGTATCCCGCACACAGCAGGGTAGGCAGAGGGAACCTATTGTTAAGACACTCCGTTCCCCACTTTCTGCCGAATTATTGAGGCATTGCGTGTTGAGTGGCAGAACTCAACGCCGCGTTTAACCTCGACACCAGAGAGAAGAAATGGTAATATAAATTTAAGTAAATATTTCATCTCCTCGAGTGAGGATCGAACCCACAACCAGTCGGTTTTACAGTCACACTTCGTGCCGCTGCGCCACGACTAGCCTCAATCAATATAGAAATTGTATAACACAGTTTTTGTGATTTTTGCTGTAATAGTTTAATTATAATCTATATTACGCTGTTTTAATTCAGCCGCAGACTCCTTAACACTGAATGTCAGGAAATGGGCGATGGCGACAAGCGAAGTATGTTGACTCTATATTCTCCGCCCTTGGTATATTTATTTACTTTATCTAAAAAAAAAAAAACAAGATATTTTTTGTATATTTTTTCCGTATTCTTCGATATATCACTAATGCTAAACAGCGATAACGGATAAAAAAAACAATATTTTTAAAATCATAATATAAGTTCCCAGGTTCCTTATGCCTAACGTGCTATGTGCAGGATACAGCATGAAACTATAAAAAAATAGACTATAAAAGAATAGATCCTTTATAAACATGAGCAGAGAGATCGGGTTTAGATATAGATTATTTATTATCTATATATGTTTTTGTATAATAGAAATAATTCCAAAAATTTCGGAGATTTCATTTCCACCAAACATCATTTCGACCAGTTTTTCTCAATAAAATGTCGGTGTAAATAAAGGCGCCGCTCTCTTTTGTTTACGCGGCGTGAGCCAAAATAACGCGTCGACGTTCACAGCCAGCTTCTCTTCGTACACTCTTTTTATATAGCAATGTACGTATAGTTCGTGTAATGATTTGAGATGCGTGTTGTGTGCGTTGTGGATGTTTTCCTTTGTAAGATTGTTTTTTTTTCTTAAATATATAAATTTTGATGTTTTATAATATTTTGGATAGCGGAAATTTGTAAAAGTTAAGGAAATTTGCTTGATGAGGACGTACGGCTTAGTGATCAGGCCACTTGGGTGAGCTTCAAGAGGCGCGAGTTGAAATCTCGTTACGTAAAAATTTTTATACGCTTTCTAAAAAAGTAATTTTCTGTCCTTATTCCTAAATGCGGAATAACACTTATAAATATTAAAAATAAAGTAAGAAAATGTATATTATTATCATATTTTTGTGATTTCCAGATGCCCCGCGCCCGGGACGACATGCAAGTAAACGTGGCGGGCCTAAGGAGAAATATTAAAAACCTCGCGCACAACTATTCCGATGCCCAGGTACAATAATTAAAGATACTTCTATGTTTATTTTAATAGTCTTACAAACCTCTCTGGTAACAAGGCAAAGTGCGGCGTTGTGTTCCGCCACTCAACAAGCAATATCTCAAGAATTTGGCGAAAAGTGGAGAATGGAAGTGTCTTTATGGGAACGGATGTTTTAGAATTAGATTCTCAGTTTAAATATAGACATTACATTGTTTGAAGATAGACATTATACTACATTGCCCCTAGTAAGAATTGAACCTATGTTCCTCGACTTCACAGTTTATTAATCCTGAATTGTGCCACAATAATACGATATTTTGACATAAATATCCGCTAAGTTTTATTTAGGCAAATAATATAATAATTATAATTTTTATATTAAATTAAATGTGAAAATTTAAATTTCTGTATAATTTTGTTAAAATTAAGTTACGTATACGTAAATAAACTGCTATTTCTAGTCAACATATATTTATAATATTTATTATGACCTTACGTACTTTGAATCTATTCATAATGAGATTTGCATATTAGTAGTAACCACTAACGAGATAAGTCTATATGAAACCAATGGGCTTTTAGTGTTTGAATTCTCTAATAAACACAAAAAAGTATATTTACTTTATGTAAGAAAAAAACATTTCAAGACTTTCCATAAAGTATAATATACTTCTAATTAGAAATACCATTATTCGTATGATAGGGGAGTCCCCCAGAATATTTATTTTGTTTTGCTTTTTAATTTTTATTGTTATAGCGAAGAAATAGATTATCTGTGAAACTGGTTGGTCTAACTATCCCTGTTCGTGAGATACAGCCTAGCGGTAGACAGGGAGACGGACGAATAGCGGAATCTTAGTAATAGGGTCCCGTTTTAATCTTTGGATACGGAACCGTAACAAATTCATTTTGACAGTTTTGGGTTTTTTTTTCATTTGCAATACACAGAGAGCTGACTATACTATATTGTAATTACTGTACACTAAATTTCTTTGGCTATCGATGTTTATAACCGATAAGCGAATTATCTTGCTTTTGCTTATATTTATCTGATGGTTTTAATGAGTACCTACCTACTTAATTCCGAACCCGTTTTTGCGCAGTCGCTCACGGTGGTGCCTGATTGTAATGTGACGGTTGTGGTTTCGATTCCCACTCGTGGGGTAGAATTATTTTTGTTTTCTTGCTATAAAAACACAATAAAGTGCTGCGTTGAGTTTCGCCACTCAACTCGTATTGCCTCGAAAATTGGACGGTGCGTTGACAACGTAGTGTCTTAACACTAGATTCACTCTTCCTACCATGAGTAATACAACGTGAAGCTACAAAAAACCCTACTAAATTTTTAACGAAGGATTTCGGTTTAGAAAAAGGTGTTTAGTACATTCTCATGTTACGAATGGGTGTTCCAAGAATTTGTTAGAAGCCTTGTAGAAGCAACGTTTTCGAACTTGTAATCGATTCTTAATTGGCCATTAAATTGATCTCTTAAATATATTGAAGGGTTTGAATATAACTTCTAACATTTAGTTTTTAGAGGAGAGTATTCAAAGGGTGCCTATTGTTAAAGCTCTCCGTTTCCTATGAACCGCCCAATTCTGCGAGACATTGAGTGTTGTGGGGTTGGAACTCAACGCCGCGCTTTGTCTCTTTTGTGTAGAAATAGAAATAATTAGTTTTTTCGCGTGGGAATCGAAGCCACGACTATCGCGTATATATTCTACTTTGCGTAATAAAAATACATTTACTATAATATATTTGTTTCAAATAAGAATGAACGTATCGAAGTTCATCAAATCTATACCGATAAGAGATAAGATAAGGACAATCACTCCATTAGCCATTTTATTGGTAACAATCGTTTACGCTTATCAAAAATATAGTTTTTTTTAGCTAGCCTAAGTGTGAAGCCATTCTCCATTTTCCGCCCAATTCTGGAAGCATGGCGTGTTGAGTAATGGAACTCAACATCGCTTTTTGCTTCGACATGACACAGAGCGAAAATAAAAAAATATAAAATATTTCATATCCTCGAGTGGGAATCAAACCCACAACCTGTCGCGTTCACACTCACACGCTTGTGCTCCTGCATCATGACTGGTCTCAAAAATCTGTATATCCGATAAGTTATTAGGTGTAAATATTTGTATCTTTGTGCCCCTGCGCCACGGCTGGCCTAAAATTAAACAAATACGTACATATTGATCATCATTAAATTCATAGAAACGAATAATTTTTTTCCCAATCCCGGAAATTCCGTTAGTTTAAAAGTGATTCATGCAGACCTCTAATCTTTGGACTTCGCCAGCCTTGAACGATGATGACGTAAACTTATGTTAAAAGAATCTAGACGTGTTTGACAAGTTTGTTTTTATTAAAACCAAAGTAACTGTAAAGTGACTGTGACGTGAGGCCAGTAGTGGCGCGGGGTTACAAAGTGTGCCTGTAAATCGACTGGTTGTGGGTTCGATCCCCACTCGAGGAGATGAAATATTTAATTACATTTATATTTTCATTTCTTCGCTCTGGTGTCGAGGCAAAGCGCGGCGTTGAGTTCCGCCACTTAACACGAAATGCCTCCAGAACTTGGCAGAATGTGGGGAACGGAGTGTCTTAACACTAGGTTCCCTCTGCCTACCCTGCTGTGTGCGGGATGCAGCGTGAATCTGATTGATTTATTTATTTATTTATTCAAATCTATATAACTTACACATGTTCTTTCAATACCTATAAAGGAAGAGCCTTATTTCCTACACTATCATACGAATACTAATAGTAGGTACTTGTTAAAAGGCATAACGCATATTCTGTATCCTCGGACGTCGATTAGCATTCCACTTAGCGTTCATCGATTTAGTAAACTTCGTAATCGGCAGTTGTTATTAAGTATTGGTGTACTTTGATTAAGGAACTCGGGAACTAAAATTCCGAGAATTTTTTTGCTTCACGCTACATTTGCATATAGCAGGATAGACTGGGGCATCCTGGGAATCTAGTGTTAAGACACTCCGTTTCTATTAACACACTTCTTTTCCCCACAGTTGCGGAACTACTTTATAAAAAGCAATTTAGAGCTAATATTTTAAATATTTAAACTGAAAAATTGCATTTTTTCGTGTTTAAAAACTGGTAGAAATTAATGCTCCCCCACACTGCTTAACCTATCTATCTTCTATATATATAAAAGGACTTGTGCTGACTGACTGAGGTAAGACGCACGCAGAGCCGTAACCGCTGATGGTAGAAACGTGAAATTTAGGCAGATGTTTATTTTCATATTCTGGACATCCACTAAGAAGGGAATTTGAAAAATTTTAACCCTAAAGGAATGAAATAGGGGTTGAAAGTTTGTATGGAAATTTTTTTTAATCTGTACCGATTTTTATAAAATTTGAAATTCAGACTCTTAAAAATATTTCATTGAACATGTGTTTCATGGTTTTTAAGAATTCACCCCCCTAAGGGTTCAAATAAGGGGTTGAAAGTTTATATGGAAAAATCTTTAAATTGCCACCGATTTTTATAAAAACTTAAATTCAGACTGTTAAAAAATATTTTATTGAACACATGTTTCGTGGTTTTTTTAGAATTTACTCCTAATAAGCGGGCGAAGCCGCGCGCGCCCTCTAGTCTATCTATATTTCGAAAAATGTTTATTTTTAGGAAATTTCGGGTTCTAAATATATCTTTTCATATCCAATTTATATTATAACTATTCCAATAGCTTTGTTTTACTACAGATACAGTATTATAATCATAAATTAGTATAAGACCATCGTGGCGTAGTGGCACAGAGTTTGACTGTAAACGCGATGGTTGTGGATCCGATTCCCACTCGAGGGAGTTCATTTTCGTTTCCTCTAATCTAGTAACAAGACAAAGCGTTGAATGTCCCTCAACACGCAATTTGGTGAAAAGTAGAGAACGGAGTGTCTTTACACTAGCTTTCTTTTACCAACCTTTTAATAAAAAAATATCATTAATTTCAGGTAAAAGTGCGCGAGGCAACGTCAAACGATCCATGGGGCCCATCAAGTACACTTATGGCGGAGATCGCCGACCTCACATACAATGTGATGGCATTCACCGAAATCATGCAAATGATATGGAAGAGACTAAACGATCACGGGAAGAACTGGCGCCATGTATACAAGGCCCTGGTTCTGATGGAATATCTTATAAAGACCGGTAGCGAGAAGGTGGCGATGCAGTGTAGGGAAAACATATACGCTATACAGACCCCTTAAAGATTTTCAATATATGGAGGAGGGGAAGGATCAAGGTTAGTTTGGATTTGTGATCTGTGCTAGGCGTCATCGTAGAGTAGTTGGATTGCGTCTGACTACTGTGAATGTGCTGATTGTGGGTTTGATTTCCAATCGACCATTTAAATAATTAATTTTTAAAAAGAATTAATTTTATATAATTAAGTTCCGCAATATCTGGAAAACTGGTAGGAAAGTGAAGGATATAGTATCTAACACTATTCCTTCCGCTATCGGGCTATGCAGAAAAAACGTTAACAAAATAAAAATATTAAGCCGGCCAATATATATTATATGTTATTCGTACTGGTATTCATAATTAATTATACAAAATTTTACAAAATATATATATACTTTTTCAGTGTAACAAAAATATATTTATACTTAACTCTATGGAATGTATCGTCATCAAATACTTGAATCAAACCTTGTACTCATTTACGCTAATGACATTGTAAATTTTATATAACTGTTTATTTACTGTTAATTAATATTATTTTAAATACTGAAGCAATTTTTAGTTGTATTTTTAATTATTGCAGCATATTTTTATAATTTCGATATATATTATTTAGTGCGGTTGTTGGACAAATATGATTAAGATAGATATGTTTTTTTTAATTTACAAATAAAATCGAATTAAAACGGCATAGCTTTAGTTTCTTTCTCATTTCTCATATTCTATAGCAGTGACAACACCAGATTACTTCTAGTGCACTAGGTAAGGTCACTAGAAATAGGTGCGTTCTGATTTTCTACGTTTCAGTTAACTTCCTAAATCTGTACATACATTTATACTAGCCTAAATCTAGTGGTCTACATGATGTAGAGTACTAGAAGTAATGTGATTTTATGTGCTTAAAACATAAATAAATAATTGATCAATAAATAAATAAATAATTGACAAAATTCCAGGTTTAAACGTGCGAGAGAAAGCGAAGCAACTAGGTAATCTACTCAGAGACGAAGAACGCCTCAAGAACGAACGAGCTCGCGCCCCTAAAAGCTAAACAACGTTTCGCCCAAAGTGCAAGCGCTTTTGGTAGCGATGGTGCGTTGGACACACCGTCAAGTCCCACTTATCCTGCTGTAAGTTACTATAATTTAGTCAAAAAAAAATTGTATTTGTTTTTATTAATAATTTCGGTAATGCAATGCTTGTCGATCCATCGGCCCATTTAGGGACGTAATTGTAGAGAAATTGCTGCAATAACTTGACTATTTATCATTTAAGACATTGACATGTCTTATATAAGAAGATCCTTGATTTTTTACAATTTATAAATCGCGTATCGTATAAATCGCGTATTGATTTCGATTGATTCGTTTGTCCGTTGACACAAATATTATATCAAATTACCGCCAACGATTTCTTAATTGCCTCTCGTTCTACCCTCAATTCTTACAGAATGGGCTTACTGTAAGATTTGAGACAAAGTTTTTAGCAATAGACTCACTCTGTCTATCTATATTGGAGTATATGTATCTGTTCCTCCTCCTAGTGACGATGTGGGGTTTATCAAATGAGATGTAATATTTGGGTTTACCGCTTTGAGACTTCAAAGTTTCTACGAATGTGTCCAATAAATACAGTAGTATTGTTGACAAGTCGCGACTGACCTGAAGTTACTTGTAGAAGATGGTGGTGCAGATTTGATTTTAAGATTTTTTATTGTAGATTTTGTTTCTGTATGAACACTGCGTAAAATTCAGGGCGGTCACGACTCGGTCGTACTTTCGAAAGAATCGGACGGTCATCTTTACTTAAGTTTTTTTTTTCTCCCCACAGCTAAGCGGCTCCCCGGCGGAGGGAGTTTTTACGAATGGTTCCCAGGTGGTAGGTTACCGATCATCCATCAGTTGCAGCAGTTTTGACGTGTGTGTTTTTATTTACGATAAGTTTTCCCTCCCCAGCTAAGCAGTTCCCCGGCGGAGTGGACGGGCCGCGAGTCAGAGCTGGCGCGGCCGCTGACGGCGGGCGAGGAGGAGCTGCAGCTGCAGCTGGCGCTGGCCATGTCGCGCGAGGAGGCGGAGCGCGAGGAGAGGCGGCGCCGCTCCGACGACGTGCGCCTGCAGCTCGCCATCAGCCAGTCGCAGACCGACTTCAAGTGAGTGCTCCTTGTGTCGACCTCTCTAGTTGCTGTGTGAGTGCACGGGGCGGGGCGGCCGCGGAGTGGGACCGGCTCCTAGTAGCTACGTCGCGCGAGGAGAGGCGGCGCCGCTCCGACGACGTGCGCCTGCAGCTCGCCATCAGCCAGTCGCAGACCGACTTCAAGTGAGTGCTCCTTGTGTCGACCTCTCTAGTTGCTGTGTGAGTGCACGGGGCGGGGCGGCCGCGGAGTGGGACCGGCTCCTAGTAGCTACGTCGCGCGAGGAGAGGCGGCGCCGCTCCGACGACGTGCGCCTGCAGCTCGCCATCAGCCAGTCGCAGACCGACTTCAAGTGAGTGCTCCTTGTGTCGACCTCTCTAGTTGCTGTGTGAGTGCACGGGGCGGGGCGGCCGCGGAGTGGGACCGGCTCCTAGTAGCTACGTCGCGCGAGGAGAGGCGGCGCCGCTCCGACGACGTGCGCCTGCAGCTCGCCATCAGCCAGTCGCAGACCGACTTCAAGTGAGTGCTCCTTGTGTCGACCTCTCTAGTTGCTGTGTGAGTGCACGGGGGCGGCCGCGGAGTGGGACCGGCTCCTAGTAGCTACGTCGCGCGAGGAGAGGCGGCGCCGCTCCGACGACGTGCGCCTGCAGCTCGCCATCAGCCAGTCGCAGACCGACTTCAAGTGAGTGCTCCTTGTGTCGACCTCTCTAGTTGCTGTGTGAGTGCACGGGGCGGGGCGGCCGCGGAGTGGGACCGGCTCCTAGTAGCTACGTCGCGCGAGGAGAGGCGGCGCCGCTCCGACGACGTGCGCCTGCAGCTCGCCATCAGCCAGTCGCAGACCGACTTCAAGTGAGTGCTCCTTGTGTCGACCTCTCTAGTTGCTGTGTGAGTGCACGGGGCGGCCGCGGAGTGGGACCGGCTCCTAGTAGCTACGTCGCGCGAGGAGAGGCGGCGCCGCTCCGACGACGTGCGCCTGCAGCTCGCCATCAGCCAGTCGCAGACCGACTTCAAGTGAGTGCTCCTTGTGTCGACCTCTCTAGTTGCTGTGTGAGTGCACGGGGCGGCCGCGGAGTGGGACCGGCTCCTAGTAGCTACGTCGCGCGAGGAGAGGCGGCGCCGCTCCGACGACGTGCGCCTGCAGCTCGCCATCAGCCAGTCGCAGACCGACTTCAAGTGAGTGCTCCTTGTGTCGACCTCTCTAGTTGCTGTGTGAGTGCACGGGGCGGGGCGGCCGCGGAGTGGGACCGGCTCCTAGTAGCTACGTCGCGCGAGGAGAGGCGGCGCCGCTCCGACGACGTGCGCCTGCAGCTCGCCATCAGCCAGTCGCAGACCGACTTCAAGTGAGTGCTCCTTGTGTCGACCTCTCTAGTTGCTGTGTGAGTGCACGGGGCGGCCGCGGAGTGGGACCGGCTCCTAGTAGCTACGTCGCGCGAGGAGAGGCGGCGCCGCTCCGACGACGTGCGCCTGCAGCTCGCCATCAGCCAGTCGCAGACCGACTTCAAGTGAGTGCTCCTTGTGTCGACCTCTCTAGTTGCTGTGTGAGTGCACGGGGCGGGGCGGCCGCGGAGTGGGACCGGCTCCTAGTAGCTACGTCGCGCGAGGAGAGGCGGCGCCGCTCCGACGACGTGCGCCTGCAGCTCGCCATCAGCCAGTCGCAGACCGACTTCAAGTGAGTGCTCCTTGTGTCGACCTCTCTAGTTGCTGTGTGAGTGCACGGGGCGGGCCGCGGAGTGGGACCGGCTCCTAGTAGCTACGTCGCGCGAGGAGAGGCGGCGCCGCTCCGACGACGTGCGCCTGCAGCTCGCCATCAGCCAGTCGCAGACCGACTTCAAGTGAGTGCTCCTTGTGTCGACCTCTCTAGTTGCTGTGTGAGTGCACGGGGCGGGGCGGCCGCGGAGTGGGACCGGCTCCTAGTAGCTACGTCGCGCGAGGAGAGGCGGCGCCGCTCCGACGACGTGCGCCTGCAGCTCGCCATCAGCCAGTCGCAGACCGACTTCAAGTGAGTGCTCCTTGTGTCGACCTCTCTAGTTGCTGTGTGAGTGCACGGGGCGGGGCGGCCGCGGAGTGGGACCGGCTCCTAGTAGCTACGTCGCGCGAGGAGAGGTGGCGCCGCTCCGACGACGTGCGCCTGCAGCTCGCCATCAGCCAGTCGCAGACCGACTTCAAGTGAGTGCTCCTTGTGTCGACCTCTCTAGTTGCTGTGTGAGTGCACGGGGCGGCCGCGGAGTGGGACCGGCTCCTAGTAGCTACGTCGCGCGAGGAGAGGCGGCGCCGCTCCGACGACGTGCGCCTGCAGCTCGCCATCAGCCAGTCGCAGACCGACTTCAAGTGAGTGCTCCTTGTGTCGACCTCTCTAGTTGCTGTGTGAGTGCACGGGGCGGCCGCGGAGTGGGACCGGCTCCTAGTAGCTACGTCGCGCGAGGAGAGGCGGCGCCGCTCCGACGACGTGCGCCTGCAGCTCGCCATCAGCCAGTCGCAGACCGACTTCAAGTGAGTGCTCCTTGTGTCGACCTCTCTAGTTGCTGTGTGAGTGCACGGGGCGGGGCGGCCGCGGAGTGGGACCGGCTCCTAGTAGCTACGTCGCGCGAGGAGAGGCGGCGCCGCTCCGACGACGTGCGCCTGCAGCTCGCCATCAGCCAGTCGCAGACCGACTTCAAGTGAGTGCTCCTTGTGTCGACCTCTCTAGTTGCTGTGTGAGTGCACGGGGCGGGGCGGCCGCGGAGTGGGACCGGCTCCTAGTAGCTACGTCGCGCGAGGAGAGGCGGCGCCGCTCCGACGACGTGCGCCTGCAGCTCGCCATCAGCCAGTCGCAGACCGACTTCAAGTGAGTGCTCCTTGTGTCGACCTCTCTAGTTGCTGTGTGAGTGCACGGGGCGGGGCGGCCGCGGAGTGGGACCGGCTCCTAGTAGCTACGTCGCGCGAGGAGAGGCGGCGCCGCTCCGACGACGTGCGCCTGCAGCTCGCCATCAGCCAGTCGCAGACCGACTTCAAGTGAGTGCTCCTTGTGTCGACCTCTCTAGTTGCTGTGTGAGTGCACGGGGCGGGGCGGCCGCGGAGTGGGACCGGCTCCTAGTAGCTACGTCGCGCGAGGAGAGGCGGCGCCGCTCCGACGACGTGCGCCTGCAGCTCGCCATCAGCCAGTCGCAGACCGACTTCAAGTGAGTGCTCCTTGTGTCGACCTCTCTAGTTGCTGTGTGAGTGCACGGGGCGGGGCGGCCGCGGAGTGGGACCGGCTCCTAGTAGCTACGTCGCGCGAGGAGAGGCGGCGCCGCTCCGACGACGTGCGCCTGCAGCTCGCCATCAGCCAGTCGCAGACCGACTTCAAGTGAGTGCTCCTTGTGTCGACCTCTCTAGTTGCTGTGTGAGTGCACGGGGCGGCCGCGGAGTGGGACCGGCTCCTAGTAGCTACGTCGCGCGAGGAGAGGCGGCGCCGCTCCGACGACGTGCGCCTGCAGCTCGCCATCAGCCAGTCGCAGACCGACTTCAAGTGAGTGCTCCTTGTGTCGACCTCTCTAGTTGCTGTGTGAGTGCACGGGGCGGGGCGGCCGCGGAGTGGGACCGGCTCCTAGTAGCTACGTCGCGCGAGGAGAGGCGGCGCCGCTCCGACGACGTGCGCCTGCAGCTCGCCATCAGCCAGTCGCAGACCGACTTCAAGTGAGTGCTCCTTGTGTCGACCTCTCTAGTTGCTGTGTGAGTGCACGGGGCGGGGCGGCCGCGGAGTGGGACCGGCTCCTAGTAGCTACGTCGCGCGAGGAGAGGCGGCGCCGCTCCGACGACGTGCGCCTGCAGCTCGCCATCAGCCAGTTGCAGACCGACTTCAAGTGAGTGCTCCTTGTGTCGACCTCTCTAGTTGCTGTGTGAGTGCACGGGGCGGGGCGGCCGCGGAGTGGGACCGGCTCCTAGTAGCTACGTCGCGCGAGGAGAGGCGGCGCCGCTCCGACGACGTGCGCCTGCAGCTCGCCATCAGCCAGTCGCAGACCGACTTCAAGTGAGTGCTCCTTGTGTCGACCTCTCTAGTTGCTGTGTGAGTGCACGGGGCGGGGCGGCCGCGGAGTGGGACCGGCTCCTAGTAGCTACGTCGCGCGAGGAGAGGCGGCGCCGCTCCGACGACGTGCGCCTGCAGCTCGCCATCAGCCAGTCGCAGACCGACTTCAAGTGAGTGCTCCTTGTGTCGACCTCTCTAGTTGCTGTGTGAGTGCACGGGGCGGGGCGGCCGCGGAGTGGGACCGGCTCCTAGTAGCTACGTCGCGCGAGGAGAGGCGGCGCCGCTCCGACGACGTGCGCCTGCAGCTCGCCATCAGCCAGTCGCAGACCGACTTCAAGTGAGTGCTCCTTGTGTCGACCTCTCTAGTTGCTGTGTGAGTGCACGGGGCGGGGCGGCCGCGGAGTGGGACCGGCTCCTAGTAGCTACGTCGCGCGAGGAGAGGCGGCGCCGCTCCGACGACGTGCGCCTGCAGCTCGCCATCAGCCAGTCGCAGACCGACTTCAAGTGAGTGCTCCTTGTGTCGACCTCTCTAGTTGCTGTGTGAGTGCACGGGGCGGGGCGGCCGCGGAGTGGGACCGGCTCCTAGTAGCTACGTCGCGCGAGGAGAGGCGGCGCCGCTCCGACGACGTGCGCCTGCAGCTCGCCATCAGCCAGTCGCAGACCGACTTCAAGTGAGTGCTCCTTGTGTCGACCTCTCTAGTTGCTGTGTGAGTGCACGGGGCGGCCGCGGAGTGGGACCGGCTCCTAGTAGCTACGTCGCGCGAGGAGAGGCGGCGCCGCTCCGACGACGTGCGCCTGCAGCTCGCCATCAGCCAGTCGCAGACCGACTTCAAGTGAGTGCTCCTTGTGTCGACCTCTCTAGTTGCTGTGTGAGTGCACGGGGCGGCCGCGGAGTGGGACCGGCTCCTAGTAGCTACGTCGCGCGAGGAGAGGCGGCGCCGCTCCGACGACGTGCGCCTGCAGCTCGCCATCAGCCAGTCGCAGACCGACTTCAAGTGAGTGCTCCTTGTGTCGACCTCTCTAGTTGCTGTGTGAGTGCACGGGGCGGGGCGGCCGCGGAGTGGGACCGGCTCCTAGTAGCTACGTCGCGCGAGGAGAGGCGGCGCCGCTCCGACGACGTGCGCCTGCAGCTCGCCATCAGCCAGTCGCAGACCGACTTCAAGTGAGTGCTCCTTGTGTCGACCTCTCTAGTTGCTGTGTGAGTGCACGGGGCGGCCGCGGAGTGGGACCGGCTCCTAGTAGCTACGTCGCGCGAGGAGAGGCGGCGCCGCTCCGACGACGTGCGCCTGCAGCTCGCCATCAGCCAGTCGCAGACCGACTTCAAGTGAGTGCTCCTTGTGTCGACCTCTCTAGTTGCTGTGTGAGTGCACGGGGCGGGGCGGCCGCGGAGTGGGACCGGCTCCTAGTAGCTACGTCGCGCGAGGAGAGGCGGCGCCGCTCCGACGACGTGCGCCTGCAGCTCGCCATCAGCCAGTCGCAGACCGACTTCAAGTGAGTGCTCCTTGTGTCGACCTCTCTAGTTGCTGTGTGAGTGCACGGGGCGGGGCGGCCGCGGAGTGGGACCGGCTCCTAGTAGCTACGTCGCGCGAGGAGAGGCGGCGCCGCTCCGACGACGTGCGCCTGCAGCTCGCCATCAGCCAGTCGCAGACCGACTTAAAGTGAGTGCTCCTTGTGTCGACCTCTCTAGTTGCTGTGTGAGTGCACGGGGCGGGGCGGCCGCGGAGTGGGACCGGCTCCTAATAGATAGGTTGTTTTGCAGCTCACCAGACGCACATCCAGTAATTTCTTTTTGTTCAGCTTTTGGCAATATCAGGTCAATTGAGACGAGTTGAAGCCAATATGGAATAGTGTATGGGCATAAGTCTACAACTATAAAGTCTACAGATTGGGAATTCGATTCGCACTATATTTGGTTTTTCATATATTTGATATTTTTACTTCCTTGCGCGATGTTGAGTTCCGCTGCTCAACACGCAATGCCCTTCATTTCATTTCTAATCGTTTTTTAGCTTCACACTATATCCCGTATATCTAGTGTCAAAATTTTAAGTTTTCCGTCCAAATTATGACGTGTCAAGTAGCGGAACTCACTGTCGCTATTTACTAAACCAGAGCGTGGAAATAACATTAATTTATTTTCCCATCTGGGAATCGAACTCACAACCATTGCCTTTTTCAGTTTTCTCATACCCAATCCCAATGTCTATCCTATATCCTATCCCACAGATTGCAACAATTAATCCGTTCTCAACAACTAATGTACTTCATGGAGGAGGTAGTGGATACAAATCCGAAATTTTGGCTCGCGTGTATTGAATGCACACAAAAGTAATTGAGTTAGTGCTCTCTTAACAATATTCTTGTATTTTTTCAAAATTTAAAATTTTGTTTCTGATCATAACTTTGATTTGTATAGATTATTTATTATAGTGTATTAAATTTTATTTCCAGTAATTTTCTTAAGTAGTCTAACATATTTGAGAAAAAAAACCAGTTGTAATTGAGTAGATTCTATTTTAAAGAAATAAATACAATAAACAAAAGACAAAAGTTAAAAATATTTAAAGATTTCTTAGTAAATGCTGCGTAAATAATTACATAATATGTAATAGAAAAGTGGTATATTTAAAAAAAAACACATATTTTTACAGTACAGGCATGTGAAGTTTTTATCTTTAAATTTGCTATTACAGTTTAATATTAATATATAAGTCTAATATATTATTTTAAGGGTGTTCATTTAAACTTTAAATAATTTTCTTGAGTGTTAAATTTAGAATTAAAAGGCAAATACATTTATAGAAAGAAATTACTTAAATTCATGTAATTCTTTAGTGAAAAGCACAACCAACGGTAGGAGGAAAGTATTAAAAATATCTGTCTAAAAATTCTAAAACGACACTGTTGCATCAGGTAATAAATAGACTTTAGAGCTAATATTCTTGATTTTCTATTTAATGATATTATGTTGTATTTAGAAAATAAAGTTGTTTGTGTTTAATTTGATACTTATCGTTTATTACTAAATTTAGTTTATTATTCTTAATTAGATTAAATTTACTATTTAAGTAGTTTTAGTAGTTTCTTGTATCTGATTTGGTTAGATATGACACATTTCCTATAAGGCAAAGCCTTTGTTGCCAATTATTACCTTGAGTGGAAAATAAGTCCCCACACGGCTTTGAAAAAGCAATCTAAAAAAAATATTTATTAATATAAAAATAATTTCAGCAGGCCAATTTTTTTTTTATTAACTAATATTCTAATATTTCAGAACAACTGGTATAGAAAAGCCAAGCCAAGCAAAACCAGAACAGCAGTCTCACCTCCTGGACCTCCTGGACGTAAACCTCTCCCCTCAAGCGCCTCACCCGCACCCTCAACACCCTCCAGGAGTACTAGGCGGTGTAGCAGCTCTTGGAGGTGCATCGGCTTTGGATCCCTGGGGGTTGCCGTCTCCACCAGCTCACGTGGCAGTACAGAAACAGGTGGGTTTTGGTTGTTTTTTCTTTTATCAGATTTTAGGTTTTTTATTTTTCTTAATTGAATTGGAAAAATATGGAATCTTTATCATATGTGTATATCATAGCCACTTTATTCTGAAACTATTAGGAACATACATTAAATATTTCCTAGGTAAAAAATGCTGTCAAATGCTTTGTAAATTTTACATAAAAATAAAAAAAAATAGCAACTATTAAGGTGACGGCTCCCCTGCAAGTATACAATGAACCAAAACTTGTTTTTTTTATTTTATAAAGCCATATTTTACCATATCCATCTGTATAATTTAAGTAAAATTATATGACATTAAATTGACGAAGGTAAAAAAATGTTTTAATTTATTAAAAAAAAAATTACTATTTCTTTATATTATACAAAATAATGATAATTCAATTCAGTTTATGAAAATATACAATTTTTTTTTATGATCTTATCAAGTAAAGTTATCGTTCGTACACCGACTTTACAGACGACCAGTATTACATATACTGATTATACAATCAAGATATACAATCTTTCTGTTATTTATTTATATTTTTATTTAGTCTTTGCGTTTGGATTTTCGTCCCGTTGGTAACACAATGGTAAGAGTGTGTGTTTTTATAATCTATGCTAGTTATGTATATTGTTTTTGTGTTTGTGTGTCCTAAAATAGATCTGTCATTGATGAAAAATATACATTAATATAATAATAAATAAAATCTATATTTATATTACTTAACAGAGTAGGCCTAAAAACATAGTGTTAAGATACTTGGTTCCCTACTTTTGTCTAATTTTGAGACGTTTTAGACGTTTTGAGAGGCTTTCTAATATTAAATACATTTCTTTCATAATATTTATTATATTTTCTGTAGAATTTTTTACCAGAGCTATACATAAGGGTGCTACTTTTCTAAACTCTATATGTTTAATTATAAATCACCTTATTTTAACTAAAAAAAATGTAAATAATGTCTTATATATTATTACCGTTTAACTAACTAACCTAACTTACTGTTTTCCTTTCAGGATACATCTCCAGATGCGTGGTCTTCAGTGGCGAGTCCAGCCCGGGACCCCTGGGCGCCCGCACCCCCAGCTGACCCCTGGGCACCAGTCTCACAGGTAGGAAACTATATCCCGCTTGTTGCGCGGTAGGCACAGGGAACCTAGTGTTAAAACACTACGTATCCACCTTGCACATTAATTAGTGGAAATCAACGCCACATCGTTACCAGAGCAAATGAAAATATTAAATTAATATTTATTCATTCCCGCTAGTGGGAATCGAACCCACAACCGTCACGTTTATAATCCATGATCATGTGCGGTTGTATCACCATAGCCTGACGTAGCAGTCTTACTTATGTTTAAAATTAGACTGGTTTGTAGGATTCCGTCTGTGAAGACTCCTTTTCTAAAGAACTGTTGGATATATCTAGATGAATTAAACAAATTTTCGGTATTTCGATGTTTTCGATATATTTTATATTGAGTGCCAGAATTTAACGCCGCGCTTTGTCTTGTTATCAGAGCGAAGATATAAAAATAATTCACACCCTTGAATGGGAATCGAACCAATAGACATTAATAACAACATGTTCCTCCAGTTGCAGCTACAAAGCAAGTCGCCGGTGTCGATCCTGTCGTCGCCGTCGTCGTCGGAGCTGGAGCAGTTCGACGCGCTGTCCCAAAGGCGCAACAATCATGTCGAGGCGGATCCATTTGATTTGTCAGCGTTGGGTAGGGGGTTCAGTTCTATTTTTTTTTGTATGAAAATTGTGTATGGAATGTGTGGGAGTCGTTTTCTTTGGCTTTTCTTTGCAAAAAAAAAACATTTTCATACTTATTTAGAAAACATATAAAAATTTGAACGTAGCGGGGACCCGAACCCGCGCCCCCTGGAAACCAACGGTCGGTCGGGACCTGGTCGGTTTCCACGAGGTGCGGGTTCGAGTCCCGCTACGTTTAAATTTTTATACGTTTTCTAAATAAGTATTTTTCTTTCCTAAGTGTGGAATAACACTTTGAAAAATATTTAAAAACATTTTCATTTTTATTATTCATCACCGCTTTAACTAATGAAAAAAAAATATCTTAAATACCTATTTAAAAATATTTTTTACTATTTCCAGGTGACAATCTAACACCCAAGCCGACGTCACCGCCGTTAACAGGTTCGATGCCCAACACGGGGGCAATAAAGAAGTCGCCATCGGCCTTCCTAGGGGAGAATTCGTCACTAGTGAACCTAGAGAGGTTGCTGCAGCCCGCGCCCCCGGACCCGCCTGCGCCTAATCCCTTCGCAAATGAAAAGGCACCGCCGCCTGTGAGTATTGTGATATTAGTGGTTTATTAGTGAAAGGTAAGATGCGGCGTTTAATTACGCAATGTCTCGATGGCATGTATAATGTGGGATCATAGTGCCTTTCCTGATTATAAGTCGTCGGCTTGTTTTGCTGTATGGAGGAAAAAATATTTGACTCTTTCTATTTTTACTGTTAAATGCTTTAGATCAGTACAGGGTCTGACTATAAACACGATGGTTGTGGTTTCGATTCCCACTCAAAGAAATGGGTTATTTTCATTTTCCCGACATGGATACCCAATTATTATATTAATTAATGCCAAAAAGCTTAGCTATATTTTACAATTATAATACATTATTTCAGGTGAAACTATCAATTAACGAAATAAAACAACAACAAATGGGATTGAACCCCGGACTGTCGTTTACCAACGCGTCCCCAGCTTTTGGGGCACCCATCCAACCCAACCATATGGGGGTAATGCCTGCGGAGCCCCTCATCCCGCTGGGGGTCGCCGGGGTCGCGGGGGCCGCAGGGGTCGGGGGCAGCGACCCCTGGGCGCCGGCGCGGTCGTCGTCCCCGTGGTCGCCCCCCGCTACAAGACATACGCCTAATCCCTTTCTTTCCTAGTATATAGGTAGGTGGTGTCTAATCGTTTTATTTATTGCTGTAAATAGAAATTTTAAAGTAGCGGGATTTGAACCCGCTATTCTTGGATACCATCCAATTTTGTTTTAGTGTCTTACTGACACTTAAAAAATGTTTAAAAATAATTTATTTTTATTATATTAATAATATTTATTTATTCTACATTTTATTTATAAGGTGATTTGAGTGTAAATTGCCTGCTCTACGCAGATGATGCAGTGCTCAATGCATCCTCACTGAAATGTTAAAATTGTGATCTAAGCCTGAATGCGAGTAAGACAAAGGTTCTGGTATTTAAAAGAAATGAAGAAAGAACGGAATACAATATCAATGTAAATGGTAGAACAAATGAATGAAGTGGTATATATATATTCAGTAGAGATGGAAGGTACGAGATGTGGAAAGGCGTATTGCTGTCGATAACAAGGTTAACGGAGCCTTAGCTGCATTGATGAGGCAAAAAAAATTATGACGGAAAATTGAGCGGTAAGAGAGGTAAGGGGTCTCGGTCCTCGGTCCTCGGTTTAAAAAGCATGAGGACCCCCCCATGAGGATGACAGTGAACGAGACGAAAGATGTGTGTAGAGGCGCTCCGTTTTCTCTGACTACCCCGCTTGGAAAACAGCGTGAAGATAGTTAAGTTTTTATTTAAAAGGGTTCTCTCTATAGAACGATACGAGTTTGTATATTACATTTTAAAAATAATATAGGTATTTTTATTAAAATTTATTAATTAAATTAAATAAAGCCTGTTGTGAAAAATAATATAGGTATTTTTATTAAAATTTATTAATTAAATTAAATTGAGGCCAGTCGTGGCGCAGTGGCACAAAGTGTGACTGTAAAACCGACTGGTTGTGGGTTCGATCCCCACTCGAGGAGATGAAATATTTACTTAAATTTATATTTCCATTTCTTCGCTCTGGTGTCGAGGCAAAGCGCGGCGTTGAGTTCTGCCACTCAACACGCAATGCCTCCAAAATTCGGCAGAAAGTGGGGAACGCAGTGTTTTTACACTAGGTTCCCTCTGCCTACCCTGCTGTGTGCGGGATACAGCGTGAAGCTAATTTAATTTTTTATTTTTTTAAATTAAATAAAAAAAAATACTATTAATCTTGATCGATCAATTGAAAATCGTTTTATTTAAGTGCTCGTCATATTTAGTAAGAATATATGTATATTATTATTATTTTGTTTTAATAATAAGAAATATAATTTTAAATTTTATACTTTTTCCAGAGCAGCTGTAATGGCGACTTCACGCACCGCCACACTAGTACCCGGTTCAATACCGATGGGATACCACACATTAATATAATATTACATCAAAGTCATATCGTTTTTCGTTAACCCTCAATTATGCTGTATTATGCGTTTGAAGGAAAAAAATACATTTTTTTAAATGTTTCCGTCTGTGGTTTCTCCTGTTTCAATGTTAATATTGAATTGATTTTTTTGTCTATATACTGTATTTTGTTGTATTATCTGTATTTATTAATAACGTAATAAATTTAATTTTACAAAATATTTTATTATCTATGTTATTATTCTTACAAAATGTTTAAACGTTTCTAAAAATAATATGCAATCGCAATAGTCAAATCAAATTAATTCAATAATTGAATTGAAAATTATTTTTGTAATTTAGGGCTCAAATAGAAAAAAATATTTTAGAATTAAAAGTTACATTTATTACGTTAATTATATTTATTCTTATATATTAAAAAATATATATTTTGTGACGACGATTGTGTATAATCAATTTTTTTTTATTCGATTCAATAATCATACGAGTGGTGTATTTGAACTAGTTTAAACCGTACGTACCATTATGTGGTGATAGGATTAAAAATTTAAGGTTATTAGAAAGATTTACATGTTTTATATAGACTGGCTGCGAAAATGCGTTCAGAAATATGTTTTATTAATATTAAATAATGATTTACTAACAAAATATTAAATATATATACTTCAAATAACCATAGATTGTGAATAAATAAAATTCTTAAGTTATGTTGACATCGAATTGTATACTTTTTTGTCTGTGTGTATGAAATAATAATATTAATTGTTACACCTTTTTTTTAGTTCACGTATAAAATTATTGGACATAGTGGGATTCGAACCCGCAACTTTTTAAAACCGATTTTTTTATTCGCATTCTAAAAAAATATTTTGTTTCCTTTGGAATAACATTAAAAATTTTATTTAAATTTATCATACATGTATTTTTTTTCTTCTATTCATCCAACTGCAAATTATCTAAGAGTATAATGGATTGTAACAATTTTAGGTGCTACAGATTATAAATAGCTAAACCTAACTAAAATAACAGTATTAATAAAAAAAATAACTAATGAAAAACTATTTCTGAACGCGCTTAGAATAGACAATAGGTGTCATAGATAATCTATGGAATATATTTGTATTGTCAAATTAACACCAATATATGATAAGTTCCACTAAAATATAAATAAAATGGCTGTTTATGGAAAATAATAGGTTATTACTAAAATAATAATATGCAGTGCTATTATTTATTAATAATAAAATTTAATGTCAATTTGGTTTGTTTTTTTTTTATTTCTGTGTTAAATTTTAAATTTAATGTTATTTGGATTTATAATCTTGTATTCTTTAATATATATATATTTTTTTCATTCAAAATGAATCTGTATTTTGATTTATGACGCAATATATATATATATATATTTTTATATTATGACGTCGTCTTTAGAAATATACTAAAAGTGACGTCATAATATAAATATATTTTGTTAAGCTTTTGCATTTATTACGAATATTAATTTTAAATTATAACCCTTTTTTGACTTTCTAGAACAATCTAGATTAACACTATGTTTGATATGATTATTTCACATTTTGACATTCTGCAGTAATCAAAAATTTACATTATATATTTATTTATATTACTTTACACAAAGTATTTTATATTTTTTCTAATATAATAGCACTGTATATCACAATGGCCGCTCTTAGATCGAGGGCCTCAGCGTGTGGAATGACAATCGTGCCTTTTAATTTAGGTTACGTTGTATTAAAACGCCGTTAGGGCGTGCCGATTCAGATTACCCGGTAATATTTGGTAATCTTTGGTAATAATTGTAATCATTGTATGAAGGTACGAGTTTCTATTGATGATATCTAAAGTCATATATTTATTGATTTACGTTATAAAAGGCAAGTGAACAAAGAATTTTCTATTAGGATATATTTTATTTACTTATTTTTTTAGCTTAACCTAAAGGCTGTAGAGAATCTATTTTATTTTTTAGGATGGCCTTTATCTTGTATATTTTTTATAGTTGATTAATTGATTCATTCATATTCTCTTAATTAATTCAATAAAAAAACTAATAAAATACAGAAACACTGATAAAATAATAAAAAACATAATTTTATTACAATTTTATTTTAATATTAATAATGCATTTTCGTTAAAATTAAATGAAAAAAAATGAATGAATATAGTCAATAAAAACTCGTACCAACAATATATTATTTGAGATCGATAAACAAAATGGCCGCCCGATATAACGTTACTATTACGTAAGTCAATATTACAGTGTGTTAGATACGGCTAGATAGACAGGACGTCGTTTCAGTGTATACTTATTAAATATATTATAGATATAAAAGATTATTTAATAAAAAAAATTGGGTTAATCTTGAACTACTTCTAGTTAACTACAGTACTGACTACGAGTCGTGGCCGGCCTGAAGTTAAGTTTTCTGAACTGATGCGCATAAAAAGATCACCATATTTGCAGTGATCTAACTATTTTAAACTATTCGGCATGATTTTAATGATGTAACTCAACGCCGCTATTTGACATTTTATTTAATAGAACAGTTTTTCATTTTATTTAATAGAAAATTTCTTCAAAGCGGAATTATTCATTTTTTTAAAAATAATACATTTATGTTATAATTATAATGTTGTATAAGTGAAAAAATATGTACTAATTAGGGGGTGCAGCGTGTTGCTGTTCTTTCATAAAGAAATCAACTTTAAAGACTTTTTCTGTTAAATAAAATATAAAATATTTTTTCGAAGTTCAACTCCGTTCGTAAGTATAAATTCTTTTTAATTCTTCACACTGGTAACGGTAAAGGCAAATCGCGGCGATAAGTTCCACTACTAAACATAGTGTGTTGTGCTGTTTGCCATGTGTGGAGAATTGTGTTAATAGAAGATTCCCTCTACTTCAGTGCGGGATTTCTGCTGTATCCTACAGCGTGAAGCTATAAAAAAGTATACACTCAGACGATGTGGCGGTAACTTTGATATATTATAAGTAGGTTTATAGAAAATAAATTCTAAAGAGCTTTCCTCGTCGCCTCCAGCTTTTGCCTGTTTTGTTTTTAGTCTGTGGTTTAACGGGGACTGACTGTTTTATTATCTGTGGTTTATAATAATTATTATGCAGTGCACTTGCACTCAGAGATACTTATTAGAGTTTAATTGCAATTAAATCAGGATAAGAATTAAATGTCAGTTAAACGCTGATTAAATTAATAGTATTTTTTAATTTCTCAAATCTACCTAATTTTGCATTTTTGCAATATTTTGTTTCATCTCTATATATAATAAGACAGTAAAAATATTTTGTCTGTACATTTAGTAATTTTAGACTGAAATGGATAGAGGGACACTTAAAAAGACTAATAGAAAGCAAAAAGATTTTTTTTGAATTTCTTGTCTGTCTGTCTGTCTGTCTGTCTGTCTGTCTGTCGACATATTGTTGTCCGCATTTTTCTCTGAAACTACTGAACCGATTTACTTGAAAATTTCACCAATTGCTTTGTTTTAACTCAATTTAGGTTCTAAAGTTTGGTTCATCAAAATCGGTTCATTAAAAAAAAAGTTATCGTCATTTGAATGAACTCAAGGCATTACCTTGCCAGCGAATGTTATATAGAAATCGCGCTGGTATGACCCTGGCTAAAGAATGACGTTCGAAACGTTAATTTAAACTTTATATTTGTTTGTCATTCTATAATAGGGTGTGAGGCCAGTCGTGGCGCAGCGGCACGAGGTGTGACTGCAAAACCGACTGGTTGTGGGTTCGATCCCCACTCGAGGAGATGAAATATTTACTTAAATTTATATTTCCATTTCTTCGCTCTGGTGTCGAGGTTAAGCGCGGCGTTGAGTTCTGCCACTCAACAAGCAATGCCTCCAGAATTCGGCAGAAAGTGGGGAACGGAGTGTCTTAACACTAGGTTCCCTCTGCCTACCCTGCTATGTGCGGGATACAGCGTGAAGCTGATTTATTTATTTATTTTATTATAGTTGTCAATCAATTCTGCTTATTAAATAATCATGTATTTTAAGCGGGCGAAGCCGTGGGTGGGCCGCTAGTTATAAATATACAATCTTATGTCAGTTCCCGTCTCATCCATTCAACGAACTTGCCTTGCTTGGAATTTGAACACCAATACCTTCTTTATTTATATGTGTGTATGTATATATACATATATATATAACGTGTGTTTGTGTACATTATAATAAATGTACGGAAAAATTGGCTATGTACAGTATTTGTAAACATTCACAATAGAGTAAAAGTGGATTAACTCAACATTTTTTAATTTTAGCTTAAGAAAATTGCGTAAAATGGTAATTTTCTTGTGATTATCAATAATTTTTTTGGGAAAATTGTTGAGTTAAGCCACTTTTATTCAGAGCGTGTGTTATTGCAGTAGCGTTATATTCTCAAAAAAAAATTGGGACAGAAAATACGAGTTAGTGGAAATTTATATTGAAAATGAATTGTGGAGTTGATTAATTTAATAAACTTTCAAATTCAGGTACATACATTTGTTTTTATGTAATTTGGGAATAATTAAAAAAAACGGAGATAAATAATCTTAGTTTCTTTTTTCTTACTGGATCATAAAATAAAGGAAATTGTTAACTTATTATTAAAATAAGTAAACTACTAATGTAAATTTATGTTTTATACTTTTTATTAATCATTATTTATTAAATATTGTTTCTGCTGCAATATAATTTCTTACACAGGAGAATAATCGATAGATACAGGTTCTTTTCCGTCAAAATTCATTTACAGTATAAATTTTCACCTAGTCCTAGAGTGTAACTAAAACGTATTAAGCTACTAGTATAGGATTACATTCTAAAATTCAAGTTGCTGTGAATCTTTTCATTAATTTTGCACGATTCTAAACGAAACTAACACCCCGATGCCTTAGTGTTTATAGAATTTTTTATTAAATATTTGGCTGAGGTAGGTGGTTTAATGTGAAATTCAGTTATATATAAATGTGGGTACAAAATATTTTATTTTTTTACATATAACCCTTTTGTGTGGCTTTTATGTATTGCCACTGTTAAAATAAACAACTGCCTATTCAAAGCAATATTTATATGTAAACTGGCAACTTTTGTTTTTTTTTTCTCTTTTTTTTATAAGTTAGACCCCTTTATTATTATAGTTGTTTATGTGTTAATCTGTATTATAGATAAATTATGTTGAATATATAAATTTTGATCACGCGTCGATGCTAACCCAATGTCATGTAGCTAGGGAGAACTGTAAAGATTAATGTAACTATTTAATTAAAATATATAAGTTTTGCAGTATAGTGTATGTTTTATTTATATACATTTATTTGCTTTTCCCTGCGGCTTCAATCGTACACAAGGCATAAATGTGCGACTGTAAACAAGTTCAAATTCAAAATATTCTTTATTCAAATAAACTCTTATAAGCACTTTTGAATCGTCGAATGAACATATAACAAAAAATAAAAAGCTACCACCGGTTCGGAAGACAGTTCTGCTGAGAAGAGCCGGCAAGAAACTCAACAGTTGCTCTTTTCAAAGTCAATGGTATAATATATAATTTTGTTACATTAACTGGCAGCTGCAGGATAGCTCACATCACATTCAATAGACATTAATTCCATACATGTTTATGTTCTAAATATTCTTGAACAGTGTAATAAGCTTTTTGTTAGTATTTTTTTAAAGCTACTTTAAATTGTGGTAGTGGCAAACTTAACTATAAAGTTTTAATAACAGAGTTTCATGGTCTACACAATCAAAGGCTTTGGATAAATCACAAAACACTCCAATTGCATTTCGTGACTTCTCCCATGCGTCATAAATGTGCTTTAGGAGTGCAGCACCCGCATCTGGAGTGGCCTTGCCTTTAGCGAAACCATATTGCTCGCTTTGGAAACAATTGTTAATATTTAAGAAAATGACTTAACGACGGTAAAATAGAGATCGGTCTGTAATTTCCGGGGATCGGATTTTTAATCTATCTCCACTTTTGTAAAGCGGCACTATTTTGCTATATTTCAATAAATCAGGGAAAATACCGGATTCTACACAATTATTAAAAATTAAAGCAAATATAAGGAGCAATATTAAGTATAATTGTATTAAGAACTTTAACAGACATGCCCATAAAGTCACCAGATTTCTTTAAATGAAGGTTTTTAAAAGTTTTGATAATTTCTTCTGGTGACACAGTCTTAAACACAAAATTTTGTATACAAGTAGTTACATGGTTTTTTAATATTAATACTGCTTCCGAAGGAGATGATGACAGTGAACGTGTAACTGCAGTAGGTATTTCGGAAAAGAAATTTTGGAAAGTATTTGCTACTTCTAAATCTGAATTTAAAATTACACTGTTTACTTTTAATTTAATAGGTTCACTGACAGCTCTAGATCTACCAGTTACAGTCATAATAGTTGTGGGTTGGATTCCCACTATCGGGAATGAAATATGAAACAATTAATTTCGTTTCCTCTCTTTGGTAACCAGACAGCACGCAATGCCTCCAGAATGTCTTGTTGAGTGGCGAAACTTAACAGAGCGAAGACACTTAATAAATATTTAATATCATTGAGAGGAAATCGAACCCACAACCTGTCGCTTTTACACAAGACACGCTTGGGCCCCTGCGCCACAACTGTCGTTATCTATATTAAAATAAAAATGATCCAAATCGAAGTGTAATAGTCTAAAAAGAAGAAAGACTAAAAATAAAACACACAAATTACAATACGATTATAATTTATTCATTAATAGTTTACAAATGTGTATCGTACAAATATTTAGGATCAGCAAGTCACCAGACGGCAGACGGTACGTCGACTCCAATTCGTAAAAAACTTTTAAAAAACATCGCCGAATCTTAGAAAAGAGCTTAATCCTAAAATATACTTACATTAAACTTAATTAGCTTATACCATTATCGGCCAAGCTCCGTGCGAGGAGAGTTGGGACACACGGGCCGGTATTGCGTAGAGCCCAGACACTACCAGTCGGTTACGACTAGACGCCATTAATATTTATTATATGCGATCGATTTAGAATTAAAATAAATAATTGAAGCGTGTTAAAAATTTTTCCGAAGCGATTATAGCAGATCTACAGTTACACATCTTACGGTTATCTTATTCTAAGCGAGAGCGGCTTCCAGTCGCCGCTTGTTTTTTTTTGTATGAAATGTGTGGACACAATGCCCTACATTGTGGTCATTCCTGTTTTTTTTTATTTGTAATTAATCACCATTATCAGCGGATTCAGCTGGGAACCGGCTGTTTGGACGCCATCTTGTTATGCAAAATGGTGGCAGTGTTTAAAATGGCGGCGGTTGGAAGCGACCCCGGGTACAGTACGGCCGATGTGTGGCCGCCTTGAAGTTAGTTGTAAACTGTTTGCGCACTCGGGAGGAAAATAATCAAGTGAAGAAAAAAATCCCAAAATAAAATCAGCGCAGCCATTTACATCTAACTTCAGGGCAGAGTTGGGTAAATTTTAAATGCAATTGACAGCAAAATACTAACAATTGATCAATTGTAACAATCAATAATTCCGCACAAATAAATCAATTGCCATTTAAAACCCCCCAACGGTGACACCGACAGGTCCGGCTGTCAGTCCTAGTACTCCCAGTGCGTGGCGGCGGAGAGGTCCTCCCCGGCGAGGCGGAAGTTCCCGTTCTTGGCGGCGGCGAGGTAGGAGGGCGGCGCGGCGGCGCGGATGGCGAGGCGCGTCGGCTCGCGCAGCTCCAGGTGGAAGGGCTGCGGGCTGTCCGAGTCGCACGTCACCGCCGCGCTGTCCGCGTGCCAGTACTTGCCGTTTTGTCCTGACGAGGTAATAAATGGATATGCTATTTAGCTATTTTGAACTGATTAGAAAATAGGAGGGGCCAGTCGTGGCGCAGGGGCATAAAGTGTGACTGTAAAACCGACTGGTTATGGATTCGATCCCCATTCGAGGAGATGAAATATTTACTTAAATTTATATTTCCATTTCTTCGCTCTGGTGTCGAGGATAAGGGCGGCGTTGAGTTCTACCACTCAACACGCAATGCCTCCAGAATTAGGCAGAAAGTGGGGAACGGAGTATTTTAACACTAGGTTCCCTCTGCCTACCCTGCAGTGTGCGGGGAAAAGAGGAGGGTAGAAATTTAATAAATGTGTGTTTTTTTAATATGGAAGTATTTGCTCTTATTACAGTATTTATCATAGTTCAAACTATTGCTCCAATTATATTAGTTTCACAACTACACCCATTCAATATCTAAGGCAATAATCAAATAATTTAGAAAAATAAAACAAATAATTCATCTTAACAGAGGGGTGAATAAAATTATTCCTAATAAGAATGGAATACACAACCATCGCGTCAACAATTCTTCTTGATAGCTTAATTTTATTAAATAAATAATACCTTTGAAGTAAACAGCTCCCTTGGGTCCCCTCACCACCTGTATGGTCTCGTAGTTGGCCTTGTTGCACTCCAGCTTAGTGCCCTTCGGCCCCACGAACCCTTGCTCACACTTCAACACGAGGATTGGCCTGCACAATTATTGGAGAAATATTATATTAGCAATACGTCATAAGTTGTATGTATTTCATAAGTTTTAGTATCACGCTGTATCCCGCAAAAAACAGGGTTGGTAGTCGAAACAAGTGTTAAGGCCCACCGTTCGGCCCACATTCCGCCGGCATTCCGTAATGAGTGGCGGAAATCAACGCTACGCTTTGCCTTGACATCAGAGTGAAGAAATGAAATTATGAAATATTTAATTTCCTTGCTTGGGAATCGAACCCACAACCTGTCGCGTTTACAGACACACGCTTGTGCCGCTGCGCCACAACTGGCTAGTATAATAAATAAAAATTTCGACGTAGCTTGGATGAGAACGTATTGCTTAGTAGTGAGAACACTTAGAAATATAGAAAATTACTTGCTTTTGTACTGATTCCATGTGAAAGTAAATCGTTAAATTAATTAATTACTTCGAAAGCCTAAATTTAAATATATTTTCTTCTATGTATAAACAAATTGATAAATGGGCAGACTTAAATCTTTATATCAGTCAAGTTAATGTTTACATTGATACATTAAATGGATATCCAAAGGACGCGGATTCAAATCCAGTTCCGAAACTCTTCAGTTCTAAGTTTCAATACCAACTTTTCCTATTATCAGCTTCACGCTGTATCCCACACACAGCAGGCAGAGAGAAGCTAGTGTTAAGACACTCCGTTCCCAATGTTTCTATTATAAAAAAAACTGTTAAAAACAATAAACTCACCTATTAATAAGATAGAAATAATATTTGCAATTGTCATCGATGGTATCGGAGTTCGCGTAGAGGTGTCCCGAGCGCTTGGTCATCAGGTACTTGCCGTTGTTGGCGCGGAAGGCGACCGCGCCGTCGCCCTGCCAGTCCAGCTCGAAGAGCGCGTTCGATGACCTGCGGGTAGGGGGTTCAAATATGTTATGTAGCTCTACTACTATAGTTAGTAAGAAAAACGCTTGGACACAAATTGCCTTCCACCCGAATAGTTGTGGGTTCGATTCTCATTTATTTTCACTACTTCCTTTCGTTAACAAGACAAAGCGCGGTGTTGAGTTCAATCACTTAACACGCAACATTCCGAAAATTGGACGTAAAATGTGAGCGACGAAGTGTCCTAACACTACGTCTCGAAGAGGTATAAAGGATATCTCATAGAATATTTCATAGGTCATTGGATTTTTATTTGTTACGTTTAATTTAGAGATACTATAAGTTCGATGGTAACCCAAAAGGGGGTTTTTAATAGTTGTACCGAACAAGTAGATCTCTTCATAGTTTTTTTGCAACGTCTAATTTAGAGATAGATGATAGGACCCAAAAGGGGCTTTTAATAGTTTTACCCGGGTGGGGATTGAACCTACTGTCATCGCGTGTAGACTATCAGCCTGGTCATGATAGCGTTAGCTATTAAGTTATAACTAATTTAATATTTTTTATGTTCCGCATTAAAAGACGGATTAAATATATACATAATAATGATTAATGCCGGCTTCATAATTTTTTGCAATAAAAAAAAAATTTACACGGAATTTTTACATTGCCACAAAAAACTACTTTTTTCGTAAGTATATGAAATATAAACTAGCACCAGGCGTATATTAATATTAAAAATGTACATATATAAGCCTTTTCCTGTATAACAGAGAGACAGACAGTTACCAACTTTCCGGCAAATTTTCGAGTTGTTCATTAGATTACGTGTTGAGTGGCGGAACTCAATGCTGCGCTTTGTTTACTAGGGGAATACAATCTACTACTATGGCGTTGCCGTTCAGACGCTTTCCTACTGCGTCACAACGGCCTCAAATAATTATTTAAATAAATTAAAAATATAAAAAAATATTTAAACATTTTTAAGTTCTACTGTACACTAAGAATTAAAAAAATTATATAAAAAATATTATAAGGATAAAAAAAACTTATAAAATTTCCTAACACAGCGTGGCCGTGGTTACATTACAATTTTATAAGTTTTCTAAAAAAGTATTATTCACTTACTTGTTATCTCCACTAGCCTGGATACCACCACCGGTCTCCAGGGTCCAGTAGCGGTCCTGCATCGTCCTGATGTACCAGCGACGTGTTCCCCAGTCGAACTCCAGCTGGAACGTCTCGTGGGATGAGATCTCATCCTGGTTTGCGGTTACGTCCACACCTGGGATCAAAGAAATGTACATATTTTAGTATGTTTACCAAAAGTGTATATTATCAAACATATACTTAGTATAAGTTTTTAATGTTTTTTAAACAAAATATTTTATTTTTTCTATATATAAATTATTTTGTTAATTTCACATTGTAAGTTATGACCCTTCCGTTCCCCATTTTCCACCGAATTCTGAACGCATTGCGTATTCAGTGGCAGAACTCAACGCCGCGCTTTCTCTCGGTACCAGAGCGAGAAAACGAAAATATTAAATATTTCATTCGTCCTAGTGGGAATCGAACCCACAACAGTAGCGTTTACAATCGCAAGCCTCTGCACCATGAGGGCCTCTTAATTTTAATTCTTATAAGTTATTTTAATAAAAAATCATCCTTTTGCGCTTTAAATAACACAATACTATTTGAAATGGACGCTAAAAGGTAAAGAGCGAGAGTTCAGTTACTGCCAAGTTAAAATTCTGAAACTCCCATTGTCTTTGCATTGCTCAATAAAATTCTCAGGCGTCTTATATTACACATTCCAGTACACCTACATATTTTTCTAGAAAATGGTTAGCTCAATTATAAAATTCTTTAAATTTTTATACTGTCATAGCATAATGAAAAAATGGATCCTATATAAGATGAGTTTGATGTCTACTATGAAGAATCTTTTCTCTATACCCGATGACACGTCGCCCATATTTTTAGTTTGCCTGGATTTTAAATAAGTCATTGACGTAGTGTTAAATCTCATTTATTCCTATTTCCGTAGGAATTTAGAGAGAGAGTTTTCCTCTCTCACTTCTCCTCTACACTCCCTAACCTACCCTCATTCCGAATATCAAAATTCCAAGTCCAGTAGTTTCGTCTATGCTTTGTCAGTGAGCCTCTTAGCAACGGGAGGCCTTTATATACTCGAACTGACAGTAACATTCTGTTTATATTACATTGAGTGAGAATCAAACTTACGACTATTGTATTAACAATTCAAAGCGTCGCGGTCGCGTTACTATATATGTTGCTTAAATACACTTAATTTGATTACCTACATAATGTTAATAACTTAATTAATTTAAAATAATTAAAAAACTTGTACAAAAACTTGAGTCCCAGCGGTAATCTATCATTTGCTGCATTTGAATAAATAATTATTTATAAAAACCCACACGGTTTGGAATTCAATATCCACTCGGAGCAAAAGTGCGGCGTTGAGTTCCGCTAATGTCAAAAGCGTATAGCGCAAAATTAATTAATGAAGTGTCTTAACATTAGGTTTTCTGCCTACCAAGCTATAGCTTCACGGGATAAAGCTAAGATAACATTTTTTTTTAAATTCACGTTGTATCCCGCACAGACCATGGGTGGAGGCAGGGTACACTTAGTGTTAAAACACTCTATTCTTCATTTTCCACCGAATTCTGGAGGCATTGCGTGTAGATTGGCGGCGCTGTAGTGCCTCGCACTAAAGTGAACACTAATGCACTAATGCACTAATGCCTCGACACTAAAGTGAATATATTAAATATTTTTTTTTTCAAGTTGGGATCGAACTCATCACCTGTCGCGTCCACAGTCACACACTCGTGCCCCTGTGCCACGACTGGTCTGGATTTCCTTTTAATTTCCTCATAATTCTATTAAACAACAAATTACTGAACTAATTGGCGTTAAAAATCTGTTTATCACCGTCAAAACTGTCGTGCTTGAGACGCGCGCGCCCGACCGGAGAAACTAGAAAGCAGATCCGAGACAGACAATAGACTTGCTTTTTGTTAAGAAAATATCTTAGATGAGATCGATGAATTCCTACGTGTAACGCGGAAGAGACGATTCGTATTTCTATATGTATATAGCTGTGAATGTTTTAATATGGGGTGTGGGTTCCGTTTCCACTTGAGGAAATGAAATAAAAATATTGTTAAGGAAATTAAATATAAATATTTTGGTTTCTCGCGCTGGTGTCGGGGGCAAAGCGCGGCGTTGAGTTCTGCCATTTAAAACGCAATGCTTCCAGAATACGGCGGTAAATGGGTAACGGAGTGTCTTAGCATTGAGTTCCCTCTGCCTTCCCTGTAACGTGCGGGATACAGCGTGAAGCTGTACATAATATATTACAGTGGCGACCCGCTCGTGCTCTGTTGATATATTTTTTTCATTTACGAACCGATTGAAATAAAACAAATACTTAAAGTTCGTTTACCAAAATACAATAGTTGAAACTGTCTTTAACTCCGGTATGGCGTTTCTGAGATTAACGTGCATAAACGCACAGTCAACTATCGAAAAAATAATCCCAAGCTACTGGATTTTAGAAAGTTGAAATTTGACATCTAGCTAGGTTAGGGAGTGTGGGGAGCACTAAGAGACGATTTCTCAAGATTCCCACAGGAAAGAGAAAAAAAAGAAAAAAAATCATTTTGCGTCTCAAAGTCCGCGTAAAGTTAGGGGCGACGACTAATTTGTTATAATTAAGTATAACGTTATCTTTACGCATATGTATTTGGTTTAACAATATAAAGATACATTTTTATTGTTTTAATACACGCAATGAATATAAGGCCGTGGTGGCGCAGTGGAACAGCATATGTGATATGACTGTAAGCGCGATTGTTGTTAGTACGAATCCCGCTCAGGGGAATATATAGGTATTTGCCACATTGCTTGATGACTGGCGAAATTCAACGCCGTGCCATGTCTTGCCAGGCCAGATGATCGAAGTCATTATTTATATATTACATTATAAATATTAATTTTCTATATTTGTTATTTCATTTAACTAATAATACACTTTTTACTTCAATTTAAAATATATTTGAAATGTTATTTTCACGAAACCTATTCTATATGCCCTTGAGGTTTTGAACTGCGAAGGTGACCCTCCCTAGTCCGTGACGGTACCTCTAATAGAGGGCGTGACCGGCTTATTAGTTAAATAAAGGTTGTCGTGTATTTAACGATTTACATAGGTTCGAATCTACAAAATCTCAAAATATGAACCGCGTTAATAAAATAAATAATCTATATTTTCTTTATTTTTAACATTTTTTTAAAGTGTTTCTTTTTCTTTACACTTAGGAAAGAAAAATCTGTTTTACAAAATATAAAAATTTTACTAAAAATTTAACCGAGTTCTTGAAATGCGCCTCTTGGAGGCAAGAGACGCAGTGGTCAGAGCACTGGGACCACTGTCCACCCGCTCTAACCCCTATTTTTATCCACCGTATATTTTTATCCAGCTACATCGAATATTAAAGATTATGTGTGTGCGTGATTATAAAAGTGAGAAAAACATCCATAAATCTCCTCCATAAATCAACTAAACAAAAAAAGTACCACATAAAGATGTTTTACAATTCGAAGCAGTAGTTTCTGAGATAAGTGAGTTGAACCAAACAAAAGTTCAGCTTTATAACAATAATATCGTATACTTTACTATTATTCAAATTATATACGATGCAAACAGCACAAGCGCGGCGTTGAGTTCCGCCACTTAACTCGCAACGCCTCCAGAATTAGGCGGAAAGTGGGGAACGGAAGTTTATTAATTGGAACTATGTATCTTAACACTAGGTTCCCAGGTTCCCTCTGCCTACTTTTCTATTTGCGGTTAAAAAGAACATGTATCGTTCCATTGAGTCGAGCAATTCGCTTGAGTATGCAACCTTGTTATGAACGTGCAACTCTTCAAATGAAGATACAATGTATGTATTAAGTACAGTGCCTTTGTTTCGTATTTTTTCCTTTAGTACATAAAATATAGGCTATCTTGAATCAGCGATAAGGCGTAATACTGCAAACGCGATTGTTATGGGTTCGATTTCCACTTAGGGAATAATTAACTTCCATTTTCACGATTTTGAGCTCCGACACTTAATATGCAGTGTCTGGAATTTAGGCAGAAAAGAGTAAGTGATTTAACACTCGCTTCCCTTTGCCTATACTAATATACAAAAAACTGTGAACCTCTCATTTTTATTTGTAAATACTACATTCGAGACCGTCGTGGCGCAGGGGCACAACCGATGCGACGGTAAACGCGGTTGTGGGTTCGTTTTCCACACGGAAGTGTCTAAATGAGGACGGAGTGTCTTAGCAATAGGTTCTCAAGTTCCTACTGTTACCCTGCTATGTTCGGGATAAAACGTTAAGCTACAAAAAAAATGGCCCCTATATATGTACATAATAAGTTTGACGCAATTTTCTTACAAAAATACACAAGAAATATAAAACACATATTTTGCAAGCTCTTCGCAGTACCGCGGTGGTCGTACGTTGACTTTTGGCCTTAAGACTATAGCTTTGTCGTGACTTGTCAGCGACGACGTGACGACGTGACGACGCAACTTAGCACCGACTTATAAACTAAAAGCACTACATGCACGTTATTTTGTCACGCCACAGCGCAAAATTTATGACACTTTCTAGTAAAGTTGAGAAAATGTATGAATATGTATGAGAAGTACAAATTTCGTATGTTAATTTTAGTTTAAGATGTAAATTAGAATTTGAAATCAAATACATAATGTAAATTATAGAATTCTATAAAGAAAAGGTAACATCGATTCTTAAATCGAGCTCACCCTTAGGTGAGCTTGGTTGAACGTGCTAATCTCAGGAACAACTGGTTCAAATTAAAAAAAAAAATTGTCATTGGATAGTCCATTTATCGCGGAAGCCCATACTGTATGTTACAGCACTTTAAGCCGCAAAAAAGGCTTATACTAAACGTAAACAATCCTTCAAGTGAGTATTGAAATTTTAAACATTATGGTAGTGTATTTTCATTTCTTCTCTGGTGTCGAGGCAAAACACGGCGTTAAACTCCGCCAATCAACACGCAATGCCTCAAGAATTCAGCGAAAAGTGGGGAACGGAGTGACTTAATACTAGGCTCTCTCTGCTTAACCTCCTGTGTGCGGGATACACCGAGAAGCAATTTTTTTACTTTGTTACACTGTATTTTACAGAAATATCAAAAATTATACCCTAAAATGTTAATTAACTTATAATTGACATTAAATTAGTACGTTCACATCGATGTATATCAAACACGACAGTCACTTAAACACTAACAAACATCTATGAGTACCGACTGATACTCAACCTAGACCTAGTACTTAAGGTCAATAAAACACCATGAAATACCTTGTAATGTAGATATATTTAAATTTAATCATTTTGTATAGAAAAAAACATAAAATTTGCATAATAGTCCTGAACAAATACGGTATTCCTGATGTTAGAAGGCACTTCTTCCATATTTGGCTATACAGATCGATATTGATTTGCATTGTATACACATATAAGTGTTTGTCAATCATATTCCATATATGGGCATTGTGGGTAAAGAATCTCAAAGTATGTTAATATATGGAATCGAATAGATACTATTGATGCACACGCGGAAAGACTATGAATTTTAGAAACTTATTGCTTTTATTTTTGTATTTTTTTTACACTTAATCACGCATATAGAAGAAATAGTGTTATGACACTACTTTCAACACACACTGCCCAAGTGTCGAGACTCTGATGATAAATGGCGGAAGTGGCTTATTACCAGCAGGAACCTAACAAAGAATTATACCACCGAATGGGAATCTAACCCATAATACTATGTTACTGTTGAAATTATAGGCAATTTATTTTCTCTGACAGAAACGTCTTCGAAATCGGTAGTAGCTTTCTTTAGGCAAGTCTGATAGGATCGACATTTTGTAACGATTGATTAATAAAAAAGCGCTTGTATAAACCTAAATGAATAACCGAAAAGTAATCCGTAATACGAAAAGTAAGAAACTGAGTGTCTTAACACTAACTTTTTATTCAGGATACAGCGTGAAAGTAAAACGAAAAACAACTGCCAAACCCACAGTTAAGTATAAAAGGCGTAAAGTTTAGACACTAAGAGTATAATGGTTCTGTATCCATTGTGGAACAAAAGGTTCTGTGTGCGCCGGAACTGCGGCGGTGCGATGCATATTTCATGCTTTCAAGTTAGTATGCAGCCTTGCACTATTGTTAGGATATGCTAAACATAACAAAGAGATTTATAGAATATATAGAAATATAATTATTAAGGATATTGTGGCGCAGTGGAATAGCGTTTTAGTGGTTATGCGATAGGTATGGGTTCAATTTCTTATTGGGGAATTGTTTATACCTATATTTTTTACCCTCATTTGCGATGGTAGATAGTGGGAATGTGGGAACCTAGTGTTAAGATATTTCCGTTGTCCAATGTCCGCCGAATTCTTGAGACATTGCTTGTTAGGTTACGCCGCGCTTTGTCTGGTTACTAGAGCAATGAAAATTAAAATATTTCATTCCCTCGAATGGGAATCGAACCGTTAACTTGTCGCGTTTACAGTCACATATTTGTGCCCATGTGTCACTGGACTCAATATAGTATTAGTAATATAGTCCTGAATAATAAATATAGTACTGGTATTTAAAATTATAAACCTCATAAAAGTTTAAGATTTTCGATAAAAATCATATGTAATATATTTAACTAAGGTATTCATATTTATATAGTATGTATTTAACAAAATCTGTCTACAGCAAAATCTTAATTAAAATATAAATTTAAGCACAACAAAAAACCGCTCAGTTTACAAACACCCTTATATTCAGTTTAAACTAACATAAAGTGAGCGTCGTGTCTCGATCGTCTCGCTTTATTGCTTAGTAATTATATAGCAAGCCCTCGGGGCTGGTTGTGGCTGTGGACCGTAGTTGAAGAGAATTGTAGAATAAATTAAGTTCCACGGGAAGTTTTACAATGGACGCTGTGTGAATAAGTATCGTTGTTTCTTTGATTTTTATTGTTTTGTATTTCTTAAAGATATTTTGATATGATTAAAATTATAATAATAACGCTAGTTGCAGCGGAGCAGCACAAATGTGTGTTTGTAAAGACGATAGGTTGTGGGTTCAATTTCCACTGGAGGAAATTAAATATTTAATATTTTCACTTTCTCGTTCTGATAAAGAAGAAAAGTCCTTGCGTTCTGATTTATATGGTGTGTCAATGTCTTGTCACTTACGACAAGTAGCGAAACCACCGTTGTATTTATTATTTTGTATGAACAAAACTTGGAAATATATTACTGTCTTATTACAATTAAAATAAAGTAGCTTTTGTCCGCAACTTTAGCCTCGTGGTCGTATATATTTTAGGCATTAGCATCTCTGTAGCGAGATTTTTATTTAAAATATTCTGATAACCTGAAACATTATTGTTAAAAAAAAACATTTTACAATAGAGAATATTTACTAAATATTCGAGTTTCGTTAGTTTTAAAATATTCATATGTTATCAAAACAAAAAAATGCTATATTTTCAAAAATCAAATCAAATCAGCTTCACGCTGTATCTCGCACACACCACACACACAGTAGGCAGAGGGAGCCTAGTGTTAAGACACTCCGATCCCCACTACACTACACTATCTATATTTAAAACAACAAAAACCGTCCAGTTTGTAACAAGCCTTAGAACCAACAAGTCGCAAGCAAATAGCAATTAAGTTAGCCCGTCGGAAGCGCCTCTCAATAGTGCAGGTTTAATTCACGCGAAACGCAATTACAGCACTGACTCTTGAGTACGATACGGAGATGAAGATTTAGTTTTACAGTTCACTTTAAGATCTTTTATTTAACTGTCTAAGATTGATGGGTTTAAAAAAATTAAAGTTAAAAGTAAATATTTTTTAATTATTTGCTTTTACAGTTTCGTGTTTTTATATGCTTGTTATTTTTTGTTGTTTTAATAGCATTGTAGCGTGATATTCGGGCAATCGTTTTTTTCTGTGTTAAGTTACGTTAATCAGTATTTTAAGATAGGCCATATCTTTTTAAATGAGTCTGACTTCAAACGCGACGTTTGCGGGTTCGAATCCCTCTCGGGGACCAGATCTTTTCATTTCATCGCTCTTGTAAACAGACAAAGCTGAACTATTTGTTCTAAAGATAAAATCTACAAAGTTAAACCACAAAAAGTCATTGTTTAAGTACTTTTAAGAGTAAAGGCTTTGAATGCTTAACCCTAAAGTGATTATACTATATTATATCTATTAAACTATGAGGTATATTACACTCGAGTCTTTTACAGTGTACGATCAAGCAATTAAATAGAAAATAAGTATATGACGCACTTTACCATCACTTTATCGGCTGAGTGCGGGGATATGGGAATTACTTTTTAATTATACAGCTTCTATGAGCAGTTTTAAATTATAATGTTCTGCCCGTTTTTTTTTAATTGCACATAGCAAGGTAGGTAGGTACAGGGAACCTGGGAACCTAATGTTGAGACACTGGCATTCTTTGTCTATTAATTATAATATTTTTGACATTCTGAATATTCTAGCTGGTTTTATATTAACTTAAGGGTATTTTTTTCTTTGATTTCAGCGTATATTGGCAAAATATCTCAAGAAAAACGTGAAAAATAATTTATGAAGGTAATTTCTCTTGGGGTGCCCACCGGGGCATACGATAAAGTCGTATCGAAAAGCAGTTTTTCGATCTTTTATCACTATATGCACTAAATTACAACAAATACGTTGTAATGATATCGTCTTGTAATAAAATATGCTTGAAATATTTATACTTTTCTAAATATTTATTAAATAAATCTCAGCCAATATTGATCAGGTAAGAAGCATTAGGCTTGAAGGGCATATATGTAGAGGTGGATGACAATGGACGAGGTGAAAGAGGAGTGCAGAGTCCGTATCGTTTAGCGCTCTGGTCTCTCTGGTTACCACCCCGCTATGGATAAAGTGGAGGTAAAAAAACTGCTTGACTCTTACCTTGTTTGACGGAAACGTATTTCTCATTCAATCCAGCGACGAACGCAGCCTGAGGCAAGCTGTCCTCCAGAGAGAACAGCTCGTCACGAGTGACAGCAGTGGACCTGGTCTTTAGAACTGCCTTGGATCCTATGGGAGCGAGGTACGCTCCAGCACTGTCTCGGAGCGCCAGGGCTCCGGCGTGGTACTCCGCGCTGAAGAGACACTCCGGTGTGCATGTGTCGAAAAGCTGTGGGATTAAATGAGGATTATTATTTTGATTGACTTATTTACATTTCTCTTACATAAAAGAACCTAATATTAAGACAACGATAAAGTACGGTGTTAGGTTCCGACAGACAGCGAGCAAAAATGTTATAGAAAAAGCAGCACTAAGTGATTTATCACTAATTCTTTACTTTTTTTATTGACGCAATAGAAAAGATCATAGACTTGGTGAAAAAAAAGGAATATAGACCTATTATTACAATAAAAACGACGAACTTCCTGCCACCACAAAAGCTTAAAAAGACAAGAATACGATAAACATAATAAGAAGCGTTCAATGTGTAACTGACAGACCCTCGAGCCAGCATTAGAGGCACTTAGAAGACGATGTATTTGTATATATATAGTTATATGTATGTGTTTTCCCACGCATATACATAGTAGGAGCATTTGTAGAACTAGCCCTAGAGGAATGGAAATGGCATATATATGCATAGTTGGTTTGGTTTGTGGTAGTTTAGCGGTAGACACTTAAATTTTTCACTTTTTTTATAAGATATATTTAGTTTTTATTAAAGTTTCTCGCTGTAGCCCGTGTATACGTTAAGAACGTAGTGTTAAGACACTTAAGATCTAGTGTTAGTAGTGTTGAGTGGTGGATCTCAACGCAGCGCTTTGACCTGTTACCAGAACGATGGAATTAATGAGTGAATATTAATTAATAATAATATATTCCCCATAGTGGGAATCGAATCCACGACCGTCGCGTTTACAGTCTCACCGCAGGTCGTCGTGGCACAGTAGCCCAGCGTGTGACTGTAACGGTCGCGGGTGCGTGGTGAACAGTGAGTCTTAACACTAGGTTCCCTATGCTCACCCTGCTATCGCATATAGCAGAATACAGCGTTAAGCAAAAAAAACACTATAAAACACTAATTACTTTTATTTTATATACATGGAAAACAGAGAAAAGTGTAGTGACATATCACTACACCCTCTATGCCTAACGAAATTACAGAAAAAAAACAACAAAAAAAATTCAAAGGCCGTATACCATTTCTGTCTAGATACGAGGCTTTTGTGTGCAAAGTAATATGCGATTGTCATGTTGATGTCAGAGACGGTCTATTGTCCCGTCTGTACGTACGTATACTACCTGTACTGTAGGTATACTACCTGTATTGTAGGTATGTAGGTATTACAATGAATACCTAGGTATCTATAAATGTCTAAAAATTGACTTGAAGTTCTTTCTACAAGGCTTTTATTCTAAGGAATTCCTTTTGTTTTAGGTTCAAGCATCTTTATGTTGGGAAAAAAAAGGGTGGGCAGAGAGATCGTAGTTTTATGACACTCCATTCGCTGACTGATGGGTATACGATATTTTAAATTTGTTTTGTATTTAGTTATTTTTTTTTTTCAGTTGTTAAAGTGAGGCACAAGCTTGCAACTGTAAGCTACAGGTTGTGAGTTCGATGTCCACTCAAAGAAATTAAATATTTCATATTTTTTTTTTACACTGTCACCTAATGTTTAACTGAAAAAAAAAGTTCTCTGCAACCCTCATATAGAAAGTAAGCGGTGTTAAGATACGCTCTATTTGGCGAGCGAATAACAGGAAATAATGAATTCCACCGCATGGGAATCGAACCAACAACCGTCGCGCTTACAGTCCGACGCTGTGCCACTTAACCTCTTTTAAATTTATAATGAGTCCCCATGTTCGTGTAGCGTCATACTGATTGATCGAGTTAGCAATTTTTGCCTTTAATTAGAGATGGATGAGTGTGCTTGGCTCTATATAAAACTGATTGTGAAACTTTAAAAAGGCCGAAAGCCTTCTAGCATCATCTCTATATATAATAAGACAGTAAAAATATTTTGTCTGTACATTTAGTAATTTTGACTGAAATGGATAGAGGGACACTTAAAAAGACTAATAGAAAGCAAAAAGATTTTTTTTGAATTTCTTGTCTGTCTGTCTGTCTGTCTGTCTGTCTGTCTGTCTGTCGACATATTGTTGTCCGCATTTTTCTCTGAAACTACTGAACCGATTTACTTGAAAATTTCACCAATTGCTTTGTTTTAACTCAATTTAGGTTCTAAAGTTTGGTTCATCAAAATCGGTTCATTAAAAAAAAAGTTATCGTCATTTGAATGAACTCAAGGCATTGGCTTGCCAGCTAATGTTATATAGAAATCGCGCTGGTATGACCCTGGCTAAAGAATGACGTTCGAAACGTCTGGGTTATATGATTGTTGATAAAAACATATATTTTTGAAGCACTATTATATAATATTTTATACAATAAAGTAAACAAAATTGAATTGTTAGTGGAGTTTACCTTCATTAATCATAACAGTTAAGTTTAAGTCGTAATTAATTCAACACAGAGATAAAGAACGATCTTGAAAGAAATATCAAGTAAATACAAAGATTTTTTGGTTGGTTCGTTCATATAATATATGTAACTAATTTAAAAACTGTACAGGAGTTAATATGCAATTATTACAGTTATTTTATAAAGAATATTATGAATCCTTCAAATCAATAATTTAACATTTAAGGCTGTTTCTGAATGAGTAAATTAAATTATTCACTGACATCAGCACATTTAACACAGTATATTATATAGGTAAAAAGAACATAAAATTACAAAAATATATACGTGTAATAAATAATTAGCTTTACGTATATTTTATAAATATCAAATATCAACAATGGTCGTATTTTTTTATTTTAAACAATCAAAAATTCTTTGACGATAATGTCGTAAAAAAATCATATTAGAAGTCATTATAGTTGTCAATCAATTGTGCATATTAAATCAATAATCATGTATTTTAAACGGGCGAAGCCGTGGGCGAGCTGCTAGTTAATAAATATAGTACATCAGCTTCACGATAGTAGGGTAGCCAGAGGGAACCTAGTATTAAAAAATTCCGTTCCCCTTTTTCTTACGCCATGACGGTCTCGACAGACAAAATGAATACACGTGGTATGGTATGTAACATTATACCGACATACCGACGCGGCGTTAAGTTCCGCCATTCAACACACAATACCTCGAAATCTCGAAAAATTTTGGCTTTATATTAGATTCTTATTGAACCATATGGGGGTTTAGCGTGAAGCTGCTATGAATATCTGTTTTAAACAGGTATGAAACTTAGAACCAATTTTTTGAAGTCGAATTCTTTAACCACAGCATATTGTTTTTCTTTTGCATGTCAAAGCAAAGTGATTGTATTGCTTATTAGACTGCAAAACGTCCTTCACACGATTTAATAACATTTATATTAGTTACTCTTTTTTTTAGCTTCACTCTGTATACCAGGGTACGCAGAGTTCCCGTTGGAGAACCCTTTCTCCAACTATCCAATTTTCGAGACATTGCGTTTGGAGAGGCGGAACTCAAGACCAACAATTTGTCGTGTTACCAGAGCGTTTTCAGTCGGTGTGCCGCTACACGTTTAACAGTAAAGAAAATTATGTTAAACTAAAGTAAAATTTTACCTGTTCCTATAAAATATATCCCTATTCTAAAAAAATATTATAAAATAATAATTTTCTATAAGGAAGTGTGCTTACTTACTCCCTAGGTTCCTAATACTATCACTTAGTTTATGATTAAATATTAAGTCATAAAACGTTTATGCTCATATATACTTTATGAGTTTTCAAAGCAATAGGAACCTAATATAAGCATTAGGGGGGTAAAATACATTCATATAATATGAATTATAATGTATGTATTTTCTTAAAAAAAAATTAATAGTCGCGGGGTTTGAACAAAAATAAATTATTTTAAATTAATAATAAAAAAGAACAAAAGTATAGGTAAAGAAAGAAAAAAAGGATATTTACTTATCCTACAATTAAAAAAAGCATTATGTCACAAAAGCCATCTCACCTTGCCACCAGCGCTCAAATACTTGTTATTGCAAGTATGTAGCGCATACTTCCCGCCCTCATCAGCTCTGAACTCCAGGGTAAAGAGGGTGTCTTCACCCCACGGCACGTTGGCGTCCACATGGATCTCATCCAGGGTCTCTGAGAGGTGGGCGAAGCGCTTGCGGCCGATTGAGCGGAGGTTCACCTGGGGGGAAATTATATTAGTGTTTATTGGTTTGGAATTCGTTTTTGTTTGGGTGAGCGACCTAAGCTTTGAAACTACTGATTGGAATGGACCACCAGGGAACCCGCTGGCATAAACTTGCGTTCTGAACATAATAAAGAACAGGCCGTCGTGGTAGCACAGTAGTAAGTCTCATTGTGGTTGTGGGTACAATCATACTTGTCTTTTTTTGGGTTCTGTAATTGGAGGATGCATGAGGAACAGAGTATCTTAACACTAGGTTCTTCTGCCTAATCCTCCATATGCGGGATATAGCGTGATACTATTTTATTTATCATTATTAAAAACCTTTCTTTACAGACCTAAAAACCCATTTTTATAAAAGAAAATGCATCAAAAATTGTAATCGAGTCGTTCGCAACAATCTCCTCTCGGAAATGAAACACGAATGTAATTGTGATGCTAATGTGAAGATGATTGGCTCTTATACTATATTCTTATATTTGTATGAAATTGCTTAGTAATGATTGTTGAATTTGGGCAACGATAATAATATTTTGTCATGGAATCATAAGTTTGGTATGTTATTAGGGTTTTTTTTTTACTTTTAAGTTTCACGCTGTATCCCGCGTGTAACAGAGTAGGGGAAGAGAACCTAGTGTTTGCTTAATTTTCGATACATTCCATCACTCGGTGGAACTCAACGTTGCGCTTTGTATTATTACCAGAGTGAATAGAGGAAATAGAGAACCTTTAACCATTTATAGGTCAATGTTCCGTACTTGGGGTTTTTTTATTGTTTATTTTTCCATTTACATAAAATCAGTTTAAAATAAAACCATTTAATATACCTGTGGTCTAGCAGCAAGATGAACGTGCCAGAGCTCAGCGTCGCCAGGCACTTTGGCGGTGCATGTCAGCTTATCTGAGCTGGAGCCGAGGAAGTAGCCTCTCTCCACGTTGCGTAGAGCCCAACGACCGGTGCCGTCTTCGGATACACTGGATGAATAGAGTTAAAGAAATTAATTATAACTATTTGTATATAGACCGTCCGTCGTAGGCTACGACTATGACAGCATCATAGCATGTCCCTGTAAACGCTTGAAGGTTCGTTCCCACTCTGGGGAATGACTTTTAATTATTTCCTCGCTGTGGTAAAAAGACAAAGCGTGGAGAGTTAGGCGGTGCATGGAGAATGTAGTTTAACTTAACATTAGGTTCCCTCTGACTACTCCTGATAACACGTTAGTAGGTACGTAGCTACAGTGAGTTCGATTCGATTTAAAACGATTGAAATGATCTGACATAAAATATTATCAATTCGAAACAATAGTTACTGAGATTAGTGCGTTCAACCAAACAAATACTTCAGCTTCATACAATTAGTACAATAGTATGAATATAGATCCTTGTTTCAATAAAGGACTACAATTGCTACAAATTTATTGGAGACACAACAGCCAAGTTAGTTAAGTGAGTGTTTGTTCTACAAACACTTGATAGCTGTAGCGACCCCTCACATAAATAAGGGTGAAACAAAAAAGGAGAATCGAAGGAATAATATTTTCTCTAAGTTATTAGTGTGCAATCTGATAGTGTCTATTATGAACGCGATAGTTACAGATTCGATTTCCACTACACGGTATTGACTGTATTTGAATTTGAAAAGACAATTAATAAAGCATTTTTTAAAAAAAACAATAAATTTGGAGAACGGAGTGTCTTGACAATAGGTTCATTACTTCCTATATTATAAGAGGGAGATGCGCCTTTGCGAGAGCTGAAAATAACCACTGAAAATACCACCACGTTTCACATTTTTGAGTCTACACTTACTTTACTGTATTAGAACCCCCCACAACCTATGTATGTATTTGAGTACTAATCTTACAAGCTATCAATCGTATCTCAAAGACAATACTTCAAAGTGACGTGACGTAAAAAGCCAAACACTCATCAAAAGGCGCTAGGGCTAATTAAAATGCGGGGTGAACAATCTGAAGGGTTGGATACGTCAAGATTAAAGGCATCGAAGCTTACTCTGTAGGTATAGGAGCTTAGAAAGCTCGGTTATCGTATTATGTATATATATATGTTGTTTTTGTTTATTAACGTATAAAACAAAACTATGGTACCTGGGTAAAGTATCGAAAGCGAAAACCCGCAAAAGTTTTTCTCGCTCTTTTAAACTACTAACCCGTGCTTTTATTTTTTTTTTTCAAAAAAAAACAAAAAAATAATTAAAATTAAAAATATATATTTATGCCAGTCGTGGCGCAGAGGCACGAGGTGTGACTGTGAAACCGACTGGTTGTAGGTTCGATCCCCACTCGAAGAGATGAAATATTTACTTAAATTTGTATTTCCATTTCTTCGCTCTGGTATCGAGGTTAAACGCGGCGTTGAGTTCTGCCACTCAACACGCAATGCTCCCAGAATTCGGCAGAAAGTGGGGAACGGAGTGTCTTAACACTAGGTTCCCTCTGCCTATCCTGCCGTGGGTGGGATACAGCGTGAAGCCGGTTTTGTTTTTTATATATTTATGCATTTTTTAAACGTGTATGTAATCGAAAACTATCATTGTTAGTAGATCAAAACAGCAATAAAATATATTTGAAAATTTTAACTTTCGACACTTTACTTAGGGATCGTCGAAATATATGTTTGTACAGAGATGCTAATAACAAAAAGGGTACACGGCTTTTTATGGGGGTCGATGAGAACGTATAGCGGTTAAGAACAAAAAAATATAGATAGGAAACTCGATTGTGTAAAGCGCGGCGTTGAGTTCCGCCATTCAACAAACAATGTCTCCAAAGTCCAGCGGAAAGTGGGAAACGAAAGTGTTTTAATGGAAATAGAGTGTCTTAATAGTAGGTTCCCAGCTTTCCGCTGCCTACCCTGAAATGTACGGGATATATTATAAAAGCGGGTTTGAATATCATAAATTCAGAACACATTTTCACCAGCTTCAAATTGGACATGGCATTAGAGCAACCTGTCCGATACTCCGGTTCGAAATATTGCATGTTGAGTAGCGTAACTTAACGCTGCATTTTATTTTCCTAGCACGAGCAAATAAAAATAATTCATTTCACCGATTAGATATCGAACTGCGCGCGACGATGGCCTTAATTTTTTATTTAAAATCTTTTTCCTTTCATATAATAATACCTACATATATGTATAATACACCATTACCTACTAACGGATGTTTGTCTGTATGTATATAACTATAAATGTTGTAAAAATAAAGTAACGGCAAAAGCAAAACATAAATATTCCGTTTAGTCATTACACCGGGTTTCACTTTGAATGAATGATTTATCACAAATGTTCGAGCTTTCATATGAAATGTCAATACAATGTGATTTCTATTTTAATTTCTCTTGGCTATTATACTTAACTGTATACAGTACAGTGATTTGGTAAATTCGAAATTTAGAACGTAACTAAAATTTAAATGTTAAAAAGACTAAGAGAGTGACTGAGCGTCTGACTGTAAAAGTGGTGGTTTTGGGTTCGATTCGCTCTGGTAACAGTACAAGAGGCCGTCGTGGCGAAAGAGCACAAGCGTGCGACTGTAAACACCACGGTTGTGGGTTCGGTTCCCACTCGGGAGAATGAAATTTTGAACATTTTAATTCTTTTTCGTTCTGATAACGAGGCAAATAGGCGTTAAGTTCCGCCACTATACACGTAATGTTTCGTGAATTTTGTGGAAAGTGGACAACGAAAGTGTGTTAACACTAGGTTCCTAGTCTCCTTCTGCCTACCCTACTATTGCAGGATATTGTGTGAACCATACAAAACCCCACCCCTCGCAATGTCTTCAAAATTGGGTGTTGCGTGGGCAACGAAATGTCTTAAACCTAGGTTCCATCTGCCTCCCATATACGCGGCCTCACGGTTAACATAATAAATTATATAAAAAATAACTAAGTTATATGTAGGCCTTTCTCTAAAGTACATGTAGGTATTTTTAATTTTCATCAATTATGACTAAAAAAGGGAAGCTTTACCCCAAAGGCAAATACTCAATTATATTTCTAAACACATTTCCCTCAAGGGTTTCTCTCATAATCCAATGACTTCGGCACGCGCCTATTAAAATTCACAATGGATCCTAACCCCTTCTAAGCAAAAATTTTAGGCAAATCTCACCCTTAAGCCACCCTAAAACTTGGGGGAATAAATTATTTTCTTTACCCTGCTCTAGATAAACAAATCGCGGCGTTGAGTTCCGCCACTCGAAGTCTTAAAAATAAGACGATGTGTGGGGAAACTGAGTGTCTGTAGCTATATGCTGGAAGAAGCGTTAGGTGACAGTTAAGATATGCGGAGTATGTAGAGAGAACCATGTATTTTATATTTTATGCCATTTTTAAAAGCGGAACCCAGCACTGTGTTTAGTGTAATCAAACCGTCGAAAAGAACACATTTTCAAATATAACCTTCCTCCGAGTGGGATTCGAACCCACAGCCATCATTTATCCCAATTCCTCTACAACGGATAACAGAAGGGAGACATCTAAAAAAAAAAAAAAAATTAAGATAAAACAAAAATAAAATTAATCAAAACCATGTTAAGTCCATATTTGAGTACAATACGCCACCCCTCTAAAACAGGCGTTTGAAAAGGTTACATTGCCATTTTGAAGGCGAGAATTCATTTATTTTTTGTTCACATTTTCGGGCATGTGCATGTATAAAAGTGTAAAACATGTACTAATTTTTGTTGATAAGATTTTTTTGTTTATTTTACTAACTGTGTTAGTTGTTGATTGTTTAGCTTTTTATTGGCAGGGAAGGCAGAAGGAATTTAATGTTAAGACACTCCGTTCCTTTATTCCGTTCATTATTTTCTGTCGAATTTTGAAAGCGGAACTGCATGGTGAGTGGTGGAACTCAACGCCGCGATTTGCCTCCTTACAAGAGCGACGGAATCGATAAGCCACATTGAATAGTCACTTCACTCGTTCCACCTACCATGAAAAATGCAACAGACCATATTGTTAACGTGGTTATAAAGCAGCTTTACGTTTTTTTCCCGTATCTACCTACCTTCCACCCAATTTTCGTGACATTTTATGTAGCGAAACTAAACGCCGCATCTTATCTTACTAGTGGTAAATGATATAATTCGGTTCCCGAATAGCGATCTAACCGTCAACAACGCCACGACAGTCTTTAATTTCTATTCTTTTCTTTTGTCTTTAATTAAAGTAAGTTTTGTCAGTCAACTTGCATACGTAAGTAAAGAAGTCAAAACAAAAAAAGATTCAAAATGCTATAAATGTAAAAGCTCGAACACTTAAGGGATGATTCAGTGTGAGTCAGTCTGTTTACTTGTAGTTACTTATCTGAGAAGTTGTCGCGGCTGTCGTTGTGAGTCAGACGGACGATCGATTGTATTAGGGTTCTTACTAGAAAATATTCTTGAAATATATATATATTTTTTTAATATAATTATATTATAACTTATTACGCATCGTTGTAGCAAAGTTTGTGAATTTGACTAATATGATAGAAATCAAATTGATATACATGACTGCTTAGAATTATTTAGAAAAGGGGCCAGCTACCAGGACCGTAGAAAAAAAGATATCATAGAAAAATATTATTTTTCAAAAATTTAAACTTCACTTTTATTCTCGCATAGCAGAATGAACAGACGGAATCTAACGTACGACCGAATTCAACACCACACTTAATCTCAATACCAGAACGAAAAGAAAATGAAACTAATAAATTTTCCCAAGTTCAAATCGAACCCACAACCATCGTTTTAACAATCAGAAATCAATAAAACTAAAAATATCTAAGTTTTCTTTATAGAAAACCAAGCTCATCCCTACAGAGGGAAGCCTTGTTATTGTGTACGCGTCGTCGATCGAAAACGTCAATGCAGTGTTGATACTAGAGTCGACCGGAAGTGGAACCGTCTCGGACCGTAGCGGGTTTGTTTACCTTTCATGTTTTGATTCCATTATTGACAGTTTGATATTGAGTGTTAATATTTGTAAAATCAGCTTCACGCTGTATCCAGCAGTAGCAGCAGGGTAGGCAGAGGGTGTAGTGTTAACACTCCGTTCCCCAATTTCTGCCGAATTCTGGAGGCATTGCGTGTTGAGTGGCAGAACTCAACGCCGCGCTTTGCCTTGACACCAGAGCAAAGAAATGGAAATATAAATTTAAGTACGCGGGACACGTCCACACTGTTTACGCGATATTATATAGCCTTCCTCTGTGAATAGAGTATTTAAGACATTTTTTTCTCTTTAATTGGAGGAAATTTTACTCAGCACGCAATGCCTCCAGAATTCGGCGGAAAGTGGGGATTGGAGTGTCTGCCTGCTGTGTGCGGGATATAGCGTGAAGCTGATATGTATGATATTGGCGGAAGGAACTCAACGGCACGCTTTGCGTGGTTAACATAACGAGGAGATGAAAATATTAAATAGTTCATTCCCACGAGTGAGAATCGAACCAACAACCGTCGGCGTCTTGCAATATATTAAAGAAAAAAATTTTGTGAGCTATCCTTTTAAACATTTCTCGCCGCATAGCATTTAAGTGTATGTATGACACATCTATTCTAACGTTTTCAGTTTTAGCAAAAGAAATACCGCCATTTTTGGCAAATAATAGTAACAATAAGTCGTAAATATGAAAAATAAAGAGTTCCTTCCGCCAAATGAGTCAGTCACGAATATTAATCCTGCAATTCGTCATTCTAAAGATTTATTGTGTACTTATATCCTGAGACACGTCTCTGAGACTTTATGCGAATTTATATTAGCGATAATGGTTTTTATTATAGGCAAAAGGGCAAGAGTGATCTGCAATAGGAAATGAACGCGTTTCCGGTTTTTAAGAGTGTATATTTTATTAAAAATAGAAATGGTGATGGTTCTGGGATCGATTTTCACTCAGAATATATTCATTTTCAATAACTTTTTTTTGTTTGTTTTGTAATTAAAACAGAAGCAGCGTCAAACACCGCCGCCTAAAACGAAATGTAAAGAATTTAGGGACGTAAGTAGATAAAAAAAACCAAATCACACTACGTCAAATACTAATCTTACTAATATTATGAAAAATAACAAATGTGAAAGTTTGTGAGGATGGAACGTCCACCCTGTTCCACTTTCACGCAAAACTACTAAACTGATTTAGATGAAACTTTACAGTACTTTATATATATCAGAATAACACACTACAATTTATGTCAATATTTAGTATAATTTCGCTATTATATATTAGTAAGATATTAAAAGAATTAACATAAAATAAAGATAAATATTCTTCTATACTATGGCCTCTACGTGGTGTAAGTACAGTCGTACGTCGGGTTCGTTAGTCGCGGTCATTGCTTCTATAACAAGATTTGTTTACATTGTAAATACGAACCCCTGTGTCTGTATACTTTTATATTAAAAGTAAAGCTTTTTTTTTATTATTTTTAATAATTATTCTGTAATCTACATTTAAATTATTGAATGACGAGGCCAGATCAAGGCCAATCTTTGCTTTCGATTCCCACTCGAAGAAAAATATTGAATGTTTTTATTTTCTCGGCGTTGAATTCCGCCAATCAACACGCAATTCTCCAGGATTCGGCGGAAATTGTGTAACGGAATTGTGTAGTGTCTTAATGAGAACAGAGTGTCTTAACACAAGGGTGCCAAATTCCCCCTGCCTGCCCTGCTATGTGCAGTACACCGCGTAATAAACCAAAATAATCTTTTAAAAACATTATAGGTATATTTACCTTATCTGAAATTTGCTGCCCGCTTCCTTCTCTTCAGATTCACAGGTGACGTTGCCGAAGGTGTCCACAGCCAAGTACTTTTCCAAGTGCGACCTCAAGTAAATCATACCTGAGGAAAAAAAATATATAAAATAAAAAAAATATTAAATAAAATCAGCTCCACGCTTTATCCCCCATACAACAGGGTGTGAAGAGGGAACCTAATCTTAAGAAGTTATAAATAATTATATTCTTGAATATTTCTAAAACGAACGGAGGATACTTAGGGGTTCTTTTGCCTTACGTATTGTGAAAAATGTTACCATTCCGAAAACATAAAATCAATTTGATAATACAAATAAAAATAAATAATGAAATATTCTCTTTTCAAATTCAGTTAAGTAAGGATTGTATTACTAGATTATGTGAATAGTGAGATTTATGATTATTGGTCTACTGTTTGTTGAATGTAGACTATAACGTGTTTTATTAGAGAACATGTTAAAATATAAAAAAATGATTTATTTCGTTTCATTAAACGGTCAATATGCAAATAGAACAAGCTTAGCATATGTTAGTAGTCAATTTACGATAAATAAAATATATTTTTTATTTAAATAAAATTATGTATTTAAATTTTTTAATAAACCAACTGTAAAATTTTAATATAATAAACGATTTATGATTGTAGAAAAAAAGAGATATATCTCTAAAAATTAAATACATATTATATTGTATCAACAAAAAAGTTTTTTTTTTCTTTAAGCTAATTTTAGTAATGTATAAACGTCAAAATTTTATTTATTAACTTTACGCTGTATCCCGCACAGCAGGTTTGGCAGAGGGAACCTGGGAAACTAGTATTAATACTTTTGCTATAACTGAAAAAAGAGAGGTGACATTGGTTGACCTTCGAGGAGACAATATTGGTGTTTCTGATAAAAGCTCACGTAAAAAGTACGAAGACTGCCGGAGTTCAAGTATGAAGAGATTGACAGTGGACGAGGCGACAGAGATATGGAAAGACCGTAGCGTTTGTTTAGTAAGATAAAAAAAACCACATGCTACAATATATAGTACTTACGACTGTGTTTCCTCATATACATTTCTTGATTTCAAAATTATTATTGATTCTTTTTTATTATATATAGGGGAATTGTGCTCAAGATGACATACTTTTTCTTTCAAGACAAATATTTGAAATAAATGAAGTCATGCGAGATCAGGACATTGCGTATATATTATCATATATATCATAATGAACGAAAGTATTGTAGTTTCAGAACAATCAAAGCAACATAAAATTAAAAAACAAACATAAATCGCACTTAGGTCGACCGGTGTAAGACGACATACCTATAGGGTAAGATGACATAGACGTCATAACCTGCGATCCACTGACTTTTTTGTTCACACGTGACTTTCCTGTAGAAGTAGACTTTAGCAATGGAGAAATTTCATTAAGTACGCTCTTCTCTTCTGGCTTCTTAATCGATCCTATTTATAAGTGTAAGATGACATAGTATGCCATCTTATACTCACGTTTTGTATGTCATCTTACCCAATAGATATGTGAATTTAGTTGTAACAGTTGTGACAAAAGTTTATGGGTAAGAATGCGCTTTTAGCGTTAGTTGTGTCATATAATAAGCCTATTTTACATAAAAAATTACTTCAAGTAGAAAATCCTTACCTTACGTGTATTTTCACCACCAAGCAAAAGCGAAAGAAAAATCCGTCATAATGAATTTGAATACTAGCGATATCTAAAGACACTCTCTAAAACGTCATAAGATCACACTTAGCGCAAATATTTAAATCAATATTGGCAGTGTGTCATCTTATCTTCGTATGCCATCTTAAGCACAATTCCCCTACCCTATTTTATATAGCAAACGCGGCGTTGAATACCGCCACTCAATACCTCCAGAATTCGGTGAAAAACGGGGAACGCAAATGTCTTATTAGGAACGGAGTGTCTTAACACTAGGTCACTAGATTTCTGCTATAAGCGGAAAACATCGTGAAATATAATGTGTATAAGTAATTAACTACATTAACATTTATAGAATAGAATAGAATAGATAAATATTTATTGAAGTGATAAGAAACGTGTGTCACATACATATCTTGTATTGGATGTAATGACATGAATATAAATAGTATAAATTTGCAAATAAAATTGGAAAGTATCGTTAAAGATTCATATCATTCGAATAATTTGAATAATACTCTTTATAGCGATATTGGTATTTTTTTTTGTTGAAATATAATCTTTCTTATGAATAATATATGAACTAGATATTTTATTTATTTAATTGTGATACAAAAAGTATATAGCCGTATATGAACCCGCACCTCTTGAACATCAACTTAGTGCTTTACGTAAGTACTTCTTGATATGTCTAAGCAAAGCTTTATCTATTAATCTTATAAAACGAAAGTGTTTATGCGGTTGTACGTGCTAATCTCGGGAAGAATTAACTTAACTTCTAACTTCTAACTAGGGTCTACTAATTCAAGGGAACTTGAGGTCACATATCGCCAAGTCCGTGTGAAAAGGCGTCGTATTCAGTGTCACTAACATGAAAAACAAGCGCGAGTCGGTCTCGCCCATCGGGGGTTCCGTAAAAAATTGGAGGATTATTTTTTTTTTAATTGAAGCTTATCTTAGCTAGAGCCCTTTTATCTGATACTTCACTTAAACTAGCGGCGTTAATACCAAATTACGTCCCTTATTAAGGCTTTTTTTTTTAGAATTTAACCACAAATGTATATTTTTCAGTGAATAAGTACATTTTTTCCTGAACTAGCAATACTTATAGATACTTGCTGCCAAATTTCATAATTCTCGGCCAACCGGACGTACCCAATTAATTTTAGTGCCCTTTAAAATGTCAAAAATTAATGAAAAAAAGCCTTTTTTTAGATGATGATGATATCGAGAGGAAAAGATAGTGCTGGATATTCTTAATTAAACCATGTTATATCTCTTCTTTAACTCTAGTAGTTAATTTATTTTTAATTCTTAGTTCATTTTATTAACAAATAATAAAAGATTGTTCTTAAAAAAGGTTGTTTTTCTTTAATTTAATTTTTAACTTTTTAGTACTTTTAATTTAATGATTTTTGATCGAATCAAACGAGCCAAAATTCCGGAGTTACAGAGTTTCTATGGCCACCTTCCAGCTCCATCATCAAACCCCGGTTACCATATGGCATCAAAGTAGTCATCAAGACGAATCAATCGAGCTCAAAGTTGAAGGGGTTGCGTCGTTATTTGATTACTGACAGACAACAGTACAGGTGTAAATAAATAAAAGCTGGTAAAAAATACACGTTTTTTGCGATATAATCGGCCATATCTTTTTGTAAAGTAAATGTAGATATACGATTTTTGCTGGAAATCGAGGGATCGTAGATTTGAGTATTTGATTTGAATTTCAATTCGATATCTCCAAGCGTTCAGACGGACAGACAGACGGAATAAAAAAAAATTTTCTTAAGAGGTACGGAACCCTATGTACGTGGGACTTGAACCTACTCCTCGTGGATACTGTCTTAATCTGACCAATAAAGATTGACGTTTCTTGCAACTTGAAAGTAGATGGCTATCATACAAAAATTTATTGTGCACAAAAAGTTCTCGTTTCCCCTTAAAAATGACATTTATTTAAATTGTTTTGACATTTGTTTGCTCTTTATAAGAACTGTTTCATGCTAACTTAATCGTTCAGAAGTATTTTTAGACAGAGAATTAGTAGTTCAGGCCAGAAAAAATTCTAAAGAATGGACGAAATTTCTTAATAATAGTGTAATTTACACGGTTCTCTCTATATTTATGTAGGTTTTACCGGCGGCTTCGCCCGCGTAGTCAATTTCAAATAACTAAACATTCTAATTGTGAGGGATAACTTACAGCTGGTACAGTTGGTTGGTGCCATAATGGCACATCAATTTAGCCTTTCTCCTAAATGGGTAAAGCTAAATAGAACCAGTGGTTCCTGAGATTAGAGCGTTCAAGTAAACAAAATTTTCAGCTTTATTATATTATCATAGATAGGTGTAAGTGGGAGTGGCGTAAAAATTAAGGAAGAAATCACCATAAACCTCAACGTCTTGAAGTGGCAAGCGTCGTACATCGTTTAGCATTACAAAGCTTAGAATAGTGTTACTTATGTGAAACTTGTCACTAAGGGAACGCAAATTGCAACATTCCGCTGGATTTTTATTTTTTTTAGCTTCACGCTGTATCCCGCACATAGTATAGTGTAGGCAGGGTGAAATAGGGAAACTTTTATAAAAAATTGAACATAACAGGAATACTTATTTAAGCCTCTTCACTTGAACTGATTAAAAGAGGCGCAAGTTCTAATCTAGCTACGTTCATATTTTATACGTTTCCCAAAAAACTTGTAAATAAATATACTATATATATATATATATATATATATATATATATATATATATATATATATATATATATATATATATATACTTGTAGTTAATAATAAATAGTTTAAAAAAACGAAACATCTAAATATGACAACAATCCATATTCTCGATCCCATAGCCTTTGTTACCATGGGAAAGGAGAACAATGGCAACCTCTATTCTAGTCTACTCTAGTGTTTTTGCGCTAATTGGCACAAGAGTTAGTAGGCACTCGGCGTGATAACGTGTCTGCTTCTCACAAGGACGCTCGAGTGTCGGCAAAAGGAACCTATTATGGTACTTTTGTTAAGTATTTTAATATAGCACTAATAAAATAATAACAGCGTTAAAGGTTCCCTAGATTTTTTTTTGATAGGTTGAGTTGCGCTAACCTAATACGCAAGTTTTGCGTAGCGTAACTCAACGCGTTGTTTTGTCTTGCCAGATTTTTGTTTTTCAGTCTTATAGACTAGATAAGTTGAGTTCTGCTATTCAAAATATACGGATTTAGTAAATTAATGAGGCCGGTCGTGGCGCAGCGGCACGACGTGTGACTGCAAAACCGACTGGTTGTGGGTTCGATCCCCACTCGAGGAGATGAAATATTTACTTAAATTTATATTTCCATTTCTTCGCTCTGGTGTCGAGGTTAAGCGCGGCGTTGAGTTCTGCCACTCAACACGCAATGCCTCCAGAATTCGGCAGAAAGTGAGGAACGGAGTGTCTTAATACTAGGTTCCCTCTGTCTACCCTGCAGTGTGCGGGATGCAGCGTGAAGCTGATTAGTAAATTAATGCCTTCTTTTGGTAACAGAGAGGAGAAATTAAAATTAGAACCTGAATTAGAAATCAAACCCATTATTTTCGTATTTACAGTCACACGCTGTGCCGCTGCGCCAAGATGACCTCAATTATACTAGTCTAATTATATTAATTTAATGAATTATATATTTAATCTTTTTTAAAAAGATATTTTGTGAAGTTTCAAAGTGCTTTTTTACTTAGAAAATTTGTATCACAAAACTTTTATAATAGCGATGTATTATATAATTTTTTAACAATGAATGAAAGGATCTAGAATCTAGATCATAAAAAGAATGTGATATAGTTTCATTTCATTGTATAGGAAGTTTGGACGGGATCCAAGAAACGACTCCATTTCATCATCATACATTCATGTTCATATTTTTTAATGAAATTTCATAAAATATTTTATCACACAGAAAATATGAAAAATTCTATTAAATGATTAAGTTTTTTTTTAACGCCAAATATTTTTGTAATGTTCATTTATCTATATCCCACATACAACAGGGAAAACAGAGGACACCTATTCTTAAGACAGACCGTTGTCCATTCTGCGCTTAATTTTCGAGATAGTGTTGAGTGTCGCCGCTCTGTTTTACTACCAAGGCAATGAAATGAGAATCATTCATTCCCAAGAGCGGGAATCGAACCCACAACTGCTGATGTTACAGTTAGATAAAAAAAATAAACCAGCTTCGTGCTGTATCCCGCACACAGCAGGGTAGGCAGAGGGAACCTAGTGTTAATACACTCCGTTCCCCACTTTCTGGAGCCATTGCGTGATGAGTGGCAGAACAACAATCAACGCCGCGCTTAACCTCGACACCAGAGCGAAGAAATGGAAATATAAATTTAAGTAAATATTTCATCTCCTCGAGTGGGGATCGAACCCACAACCAGTCGGTTTTACAGTCACACCTCGTGCCGCTGCGCCACGACCGACCTCATGGCCCTTATTAATAACTATAATAATTTTACTCTATTACAATAGCAATATTTATATATTTTTTAATTTATACGACGCTCGTTGTAGAGCAGGGTAGATAGAGATAGACGCATCCATTTTATTCACTTTGTCAATAATTACTAGGAAATCTTATCCTTAATAATTACATTTAGTTGTAAATAAACTTTTGCTGAATCATAAAAATAGTTAGGCAGTAACAGATCAGAGTAGATGCCGTCGTGGCGCAGCGGCACCGGAAACGCTAGAGATGAAGGTTCGATTCCACTCAGGGGACTGGCATATTTGCAATTGGAAAGAAGCCTGTGGAAAGAAGACAAAGCTCTCGGTTCCGCTACTCAACACGCCACGTCCCGAATTTTTTGCGGAAAGTGAAGACCGTAGTGTCTGAACACTCTCTGCCTGTGACCACTGCCAGCGTGAAGCTACAAATATTTTTTTCTTTAATTAAGAAACAAAACAATTTTAAAACCAACCCACATCTACCTCACACATTCGCATTCATTCACTAATCTCGGGGGAGCGAAAGCTTTGATGTCAGATACACCTTCAGTTTAAATATTTTTATTTCACCTACCGGTAGGTGGTTGTAAATGGAGGATCGAGTTGGTTCTATATTATAAGGGGTCGCACCCCATTGCCAAGGTCCTCAGCTGTTGCGCCGATCAATACCACGCGCTATGGGGTCCGCCAACGTCCTTATTTGACTAACTTTATCAGCGTATGTCTGTATTTGACATAAATCTATATGATCTATATATATTCTATACTAATGTTATAAAGCTGAAGTCTGTTTATTTGAACGCGCTAATCTCAGGAAGTACTGGTAAGATTCTAATAATTGTTTTTGTCTAATTTTGGAGGAAGGCTATATTGTATTCTAGCGGGCGCGCGCAGCTTCGCCCGCTTATTTGCATCTTTAGGGGTGAATTCTATAAAAACCATGAAACACATGTTCAATAAAATATTTTTAAGAGTCTGAATTTAACATTTTAAAAAAATCGTTGGCGATTTAAAAATTTCCATAGAAACTTTCAACCCCTATACCACCTCTTTAGGGTTAAAATTTTTCAAAATCTCTTCTTAGTGGAACGCTAAATTACGAAAATAAACATCCGTCCAAATTTCTCGTTTCTAGCATCAGCGCGTACGGCTGTGCGTGCGTCTTACTTAAGACAGTCGGAACATATCCTTTTATATATATAGACTAGAGGGCGCGCGCGGCTTCGCCCGCTTATTAGAAGTGAATTCTTAAAAAAACTACGAAACACGTGTTCAATAAAATATTTTTAACAGTCTGAAGTTAAATTTTTATTAAAATCGGTGGCAATTTAAAGATTTTTCCATATAAACTTTCAACCCCATATTTGAACCCTTAGGGGGTGAATTCTTAAAAACCATGAAATACGTGTTCAATAAAATATTTTTAAGAGTCTGAATTTCAAATTTTGTAAAAATCGGTACAGATAATTTTTTTTTTCCATACAAACTTTCAACCCCTATTTCATCCCTTTAGGGTTAAAATTTTTCAAATTCCCTACTTAGTGGATGTCCAGAATATGAAAATAAGCATCTGCCTAAATTTCACGTTTCTACCATCAGCGGTTACGGCTCTGCGTGCGTCTTACCTCAGTCAGTCAGCACAAGTCCTTTTATATATATAGATTATTTTTCTTCGCTAAAGTAAGAACACATGGCTCAGTAATTGCTTGGTTTCTACATACAAATTCTTATAGGATTTCTTAAGATACTTAAAGAATGTAAGGCTTAGTGGTTACAACGCTTAGACGGTTACCAGGGAGAGTGGGTTCGAAGCTCGCTACTATGAAATATTTATACGTTTTCTAAAATTAAATAATAACAATGTATTAAAATTCATTTTAAAACATTAACTTCACAGGATTTAAACTCACAGGTTTTGGCACATACCCAAAAACGGTAACCAATGAAGCTATCTAAGCTATGTTTACAGCACGCCGCATACTAAGAACATTTCATTTTCATTTACTGACTTTAGAAGACAAATCACGGCGGTGAGCTTCACCACTGAACACGCAGAGTTTTGAGAATTTAGCGGAAAATGGGGAACACAGTAAATCTTAACACTATGTCCACGAATCCTCTCTGTTTAACCTGCTGTGCGGGAAATAGCGTGAAATCTCTTTTTTTAACAAATATTTCTAAAATCTATCTTGAATAATACATTTACCTCTACTTCACATATAATGCAAATATTAACTTCATTTAAAGTTATATTGAGCTTTGGAAAGCGCGGGGAAGCAATTAAGCTCTCGAGGGTGGATCAATTAAGGAGGGTAGAAGGTGGAGGGTAGAGGGTGGAGGGGAGAGGGTTGCTGTGCACCCAGTGCATATCTCTTACGTTCGATTTGGAATTCATGTTAATATACTTTGTTGTTTTTTGTATCAGAATATTGATTGGAAACTGTTTACATGAGTTTTTTGTTGTGGATTTAATTTTCACTCAGGTGAATGAAGTATCTCTGGTAATAAGATACAAGATAAAGCGCGGCGTTGTACTCCGTCACTCACTCTGATATATACTAATTAATCACAGAAAAATATAAATTAGAACTCACTGTCATTAGCATTGCCAGAAGCCGGCTCCAGGGTCCAAATCTGCTTCTTCTTCAGACTAGTTCCGTTGGCGTTGATCTTGAACCCGAAGGTCTCTGCCGTTAGATAACGATAGCGGGAGTTGATAAGGCCGATTGTCCACCAGCCTCGCTGTTGGTTCTGCGTGATGATGTCTCCAGCTCCATTCATTTCTCCGTTGCTGTGGCCGTTTAAACCGTTCATGATGTTCTGGAAACAAAAATATTGTGTTTTATTAAAATACTAGCGGACCCGGACGCGGCTTCGCCCGCTTGAAGTATACGAATGCTTATTAAATATATTTATGAAATTCAGTTTTTAATAGGATTGGTAAGAAAATATAAGCCTAATAAATGATCATAATAATCCGGAAAAGAATAATTAGTAGAGAAAATTCTTATTATTAAAACAATATCTAACTAATTTAAATGAACAAAAATAATACGTAAACGTAGTAAAAAATAAAAAAAAAACTAAACAAAACCAGCTACATTATCAGTATCATCAAAGTAAAAAAAATATTTTAAATTAAATGTATTGTGCTGTATGTTTTTGCAAGTGCATATGGTTATTTATATAATACTCAAATACAATAAAAAATAATTTTATATTTTTTGTCTCCGTCTGTCTACCTTCCTATTTTCCTGAGCTAATGACCAGGACAACTGAACTGATTTTTATTGGACTTTCAGTGATCGATTTTACTGATTTACCCGGGAAAAATCTTTATACACGTTTTCCTTGCGCGTGTACATAGATAGGTACTATATGAAATAACTAAACTCCTTTCTACGTTAAATTCGATAATTTTTGCAAGCAATATCAAATAAAATCCCAAAAAACTAAAACTACGATTTATTCAGTGTATAACAACGGTATATCTATACTGTAACCTAACCTAACTGAAATAACGAACCATTCTTTCCTTAATGCTTAAATATTATTATACCGATGCTGCGCGACATCGGAAAATCTAACTAAACTCCTACTCGAATAAGTGAAGAACCAAAAAAAAAATATAAATTAATAATAAACACATATAAATTAACAATAAACAAAAAATATAAATTAATAACAAAATAACCACATAATAATTGACAGTAGATCGAAAATGTATAAAAATTTACAAAATCGTTAACGTCGTCTGCCCGTTCAGGTAACTCATTTTGAATCAGTGATATCTCCTTCAGTATTTATTAGAAAGGTGTACAGTAAAATATAATTTTAATATAGGTGAAATGCTAAAGGTGAATATTATATTTATTTTGATAAGGATTGAATACGAAGTTATAAAAAATATATTAACAATAATCAAAACAAAATAAATAATAATATATTAAAATGGTTACTGTGGCTCAACCTTCAAAGATAAACATACATCATCGTGGACTTTTTAATATTTAGATTTTTTAAAACATAATATTTTTTTAAAATATAGTTTTTATGTCTCATAAAGTTTAGTCAGCGTACGCCATGTCATTTTGGGCGACATATTAAAACGACATAATTCCTTGTTGCCTAGCAACGGTTGCTTAGTGACAGTTGTTGTTAATATGGCAGAATAAATTACATGTCAAATTGAAACGTATTTTAATATCTTAGTATACATTGAAAATATTTCAAATATGAGAAAAAAAAGTATCCTATGTTCATCCCAAGACCCTCAAGTATCTCTATATGAGTATTTTATCACAATTGAATTAGCGGTTTGGCCCTGATTGCGTCACAGACAGACAGACAGACAGACAGACAGACAGACAGAGTTACTTTCGAATTTATAATATAGGTATGGATAATTGTCGTCGCGCCGCAGCACAGTGTGGGATTGTATGACATAGTGGGTGTGGGTTCGATTCTTACTCGGTGGAATGGATTATTTACATTTCTTCTAGTTCTGGTTAGAAGACAAAGTACGTCTTTGACTTCAGTCAATATACAATCGAAAATTGCACGGCAAGTAGATTTTTAATATTAGGTTAATAGGTTAAGTAGGCCTGTCTACCCTGTTAAACTAAAAAAAATATATTTTTTAATACAGTGTCGTTTTTAACTGTCGTTCATCTTTAGAAAAAAAGTGGTATCAAACCCATTTATTTATTTCTTATTTTTGTATTAATTAATGTCTTCATAGCATGTTAACTGTAGTAACATAAATAAATAAACATATTTTTGAAATGTCTTACAAATCGTTATTTTTTCATAGATGCTTATGGACGGTTGACTGGCTGTCGAGTTACGAGAGAAGACAAAAGGCTAGCGGGACCGTCACACGCTTCATTTAATATAGGTACCGTGATGTATCGCTTTTAATTATATTAGTTAGTTTGTTAGAACTTATATAAGGATGTCGAGGTAAATTTACTAATATTCGAAATATTTTCATATATAATTTAAATGCCAGGTCGTAGCGCAGGGGCACAAATTGTGACTGTAAAGCCGACTGGTTGTGGGTTCGATCCCCACTCGAGGAGATGAAATATAATTTATATTTCCATTTCTTCGCTCTGGTCTCGAAGTAAAGCGCGGCGTTGAGTTCTGTCACTCAACACGCAATGCCTCCAGAATTCGGCGGAAAGGGGGGAACAGAGTGTCTTAACCCTAGGTTTCCTCTGTCTACCCTGCTGTGTACGGGATACAGAATTAAGCTTATTTATTTTATTTTATTTAAAGGTCTTATTTAATTAATGAAATTGCTGCGTAAATATCTCGTAAATCAAGGGTTATATGGTAACTAGGTGATTTAATATATAAACATTGTCTAGATATAGTATCCGTCTTTAAACGGACTATTTCATAAAAAAAAACATTACCAGATTTGCTTAATTCGACCCATTTCTTCCTAAGATTTAACAATTCACACGAGCAAACTCTCCATGTTCATAACATTAGTAAAAATATATAATAAGTACTTGTACCTTATTTAAATTTGAATCGCTACCAGTTAGTCACATCAATCATTTTAGAACGGACTATAGGAGAGTCCTAGTAAAGTGAAGCAACGAGTACTTTAGTACCGGGCGGTCCAAATTACAGCATCCGCTTAGTTTCCGTAAGACAATAGGGTCAGTGGAGTCACAAATTAAGATTTAAGAGAGGTGTGAAGATTTTACAAACAATGCTTATTGTAAACAGTATAAATGTCAAAACTGATGAAAGAATATTTTATTATACACTAGCATTTTAGACGAGACTTTGTCTCAATGTAAATAATGTAAGAGTTATGACTCACAATTTAGGACATTCTAAAGCCCGTATTTAAAAAACGCTCTCAAATCTGAGATTTATCTTAAGAGCGGTCTAGAGATGTCATTTACGTTGGTTAATTTTGTACCTATGCATGAAAACGACAGTTTAAGATCGATCTCAGACTTCAGAGCGTTTTGTAAATAGGGGCCTAAGCGACACAGATAATTCTGTCCAAAGGTGCACGCACAGGCGTGCAAACGATTTATGTTACGTAATATATAGCCTAAACCTTTATAAATGAAAAAAAAACACAACAGTAGTTTAATATGTTTCACCAAACATACTACATTTTTATAATTTCAATTATTATAATTTTAGTATATCTATATAGATGTATAAATGGTAATTTAATTTATACATCGTTCTAAAATCACTGGTATATTAATAATTTTCAAAATAGCTTCACCGGTTGAGGCCGGTCGTGGCGCAGCGGCACGAGGTGTGACTGCAAAACCGACTGGTTCTGGGTTCGATTCCCACTCGAGGAGATGAAATATTTACTTAAATTTATATTTCCATTTCTTCGCTCTGGTGTCGAGGTTAAGCGCGGCGTTGAGTTCTGCCCCTCAACACGCAATGCCTCCAGAATTCGGCAGAAAGTGGGGAACGGAGTGTCTTAACACAAGGTTCCCTCTGCCTACCCTGCTGTGTGCGGGATACAGCGTGAAGCTAATTTAATTTTTTTTTTTTTTTAGCTTCACCGGTTTCACATTTAAACATCTATGTTCAAGCGAAATAAAAACATCATTCTCTCGAATAGGATTTGAATCCACAATCATCATTTACAATCAAAACTTAACTAAAACGGCAGAAATAATACAAATAAAAAGCAATTACACCCACAACGATACATTATGCACCACACATTTGCCTGTAAACGGTAAATTTTCCGTCTGAGAGGATATTATGGAGCACAGGCCTCAGTAGTTCACACTGACGCATCTAAAGCTCTCTCAAAGGAAAGCTCCGCTAAAAGGTGAGCTTTTAGCATTTATATACAAATAATATGGAGATCCAAGTATTCATTATTTGTTAAGTTTCTTTTGAGGTTAAAATAAATGCTCAATTTCGTACTTTTGAGAAACATATGCCGTGTTTGTGTCTATAGTATGTAATTTGCGGTAGTCGTTTGCGTATTCAATTTGACTTGATAGTTATTTAAATATGAAATTATAAATATTTGCTTATGTACTAGAGGCCAGTCGTGGCGCAGGGGCAAAGTGTGTTACTGTAAATCCAACGGGTTGTGGATTCGGTCCCCACTCGAGGAGGTGAAATATTTACTTAAATTTATATTTCAATTTCGTCGGTCTGGTGTCGAGGACAAGCGCGGCGTTGAGTTCTGCTACTCAATACGCAATGGATCAAGAATTCGGCAGAAAGTGGGGAACGGACTGTCTTAACTCAAGGTTCCCTCTGCCTACCCTGCAGTGAGCGGGATACAGCGTGAAGCTGATTTGATTTTGATTTATTTGCTTATATACTAGCGGCCACCATGAGGCTTCGCCCGCTTGAACTAATCGAATATTTATTTAATATTACTTTAGAATATTTAGGGAAGATTGGTTTGGTTATTTCTGTATCTTTGTTTATACACTCAATAAATCATATTTTAAATCTTTTAGGATGTTAGCCAATCACATGGCTAGCGAAATGTGTTATATTTAAGAGAAACATGTTTAACTACTTCATCTTTCAATATGGATGAATAACTAAAATAATATTTTTCACTAGGACATGGGCATTCCGGGACAAAAAGTTGTATATACGTTGCTCCACAACCCCTCTCCATTTCAGTGGAAACACTTTGAAAATACAAGGCACTATTAAATTACCATGTATCCTAACATTAACATGGTCCTTTACTTACGGTCAAGGCTTTTCACATTAAAAAAGGTATTTTTAATCTAGATTCTAATCAATACCTAATTAGTATATACAGTAGGTAGATCTAGCATACTGCGCCTATTTTGACTTCCGAGGTTATATCATGTGTTCCATGTCCTCGGCACTCCTAACCCTGCCCATCTGCCTTGCACGCTTGGATGAACTAGCGATCTAGTTTTAACAACAGATAAGTGTGTAACCAGCGTGGTTTTTTCGGCTTCACGCAGTATTCCGCATAGAGCAGGGTAGGTCGAAGCAGCCTAATGTTAAGACTCTCTCTCCCTGTTCCCTACTATCTTGTTAATGTGTTTATTTCTTTATTTATTTTGGAGATAAATATAATCAGTTTCTTCCAATGATACTATAATCGAACCCAAAACCTTCACGTTTACAGTCAATTATTTTTTAATAAGTTAATTTTGTCTTATCATAATATATGACACATGTCACAGAATGTACAGAAATACAGAGTGTTGTCCTCATTTTGTTCATAATTTTCCTGTCATTTGGATTGATTTTGTAGTTTCCAATAAGGCCAGAGACATATTTAAGTTATAAATACAAATTTCTTTATGAATTCCAAACAATCATGAAGCAAAATATTGTGTTGAGTACCAGCTCCCTTCCATGTACGAGAAACAGCCGTCTAATCTGGGTGGAATATGAGAAAAAAAAAAACTATTTTTTTAGAGGCGGTGCTCAACTCCGCGCTTTGTCTTATAAGCGAATAAATAAAAATAACTCATTCCATTTTAATCGAATCAAAACGGACGCGATTCCATCAAACGCTGTACCGCTGAGCCACGACCATCTCTTATATCATTGTATAAATCAATTGTCATATAAAAAAATCTCATATAAATTTCAATCACCATTTAAAACAATATAATTATAATGACAAACATGTCAAACCAGAGTGTTAACTAAATTAATATAATGAATGAGCTCGAAATGATGTAACGCCTTTCAACAAAGGCGGGCGGTGCCTTTGACCTACCGACCTCGCGGCGTACCGTGACGGTGCGCCTGCGCATTGTACCTTCTCATATACGATTAAATAGAAGTCTTCTATGGGATTTTAATGTAATTTTGTAGAATAATTACAATTTTTAACAAAAAATCGAATTCTTTCATCAAACCACCCCTGAAGCGCATCCTTTCCAATAAAAAAAAAAAGATTAATCGAAATCAGTTATCGTGATATTGAGTTATTGCTCCATTTGTCGCGGACATACACTAATACAAATTTAAAACTTATGTGATTTTCCCCCCACGTTCCCCACTCTCCACTATATTCTTGGACATACACTAATACAAATTTAAAACTTATGTGATTTTCCCCCCCACGTTCCCCACTCTCCACTATACTCTTGGAGATATTAGTGTTGAACGGACGGCGAAACTCAACACAGCGCTTAACACTGTTACCATAGCGAGGAAATTAAGATATTAAATATTTCATTTTCTAAAGTGGAAGTCGAACCCACAACCTGTTTCGTTTACAGTCGCATGCCTGTGCCCTTGCGCCACGATACCCTCTGACGTGTAAACAAAGCTGCGAGCGATGACTAGTATTTTTTATAAAATCTTTTAAATACTTAAAGTGGGACAATAAAATTATTTAAAGCGAATCAAAACTTGTTTGTTTGCGTTTAGTGCTATCATGTTTCCTGCAGTGTATTATTGGAACGAGGATAAAACACCACACGATAGGGTTTTATATGCCATTACCTAAACTATACTTATTAATTTCTAATTTGAATTTTTAAATAAATAGGTATATATCCTATAATTTGAATAGTAAGGTAGAAAGATTTTTAAATATTGTTTTTAGTTTCACGCTATATTCGCACACTGCAGGATAGGTAGAGGGAACCCAGGAACCTAGTGTTACGTATTGTGTTGCAATCAGTGTAGATAATCTACATGAATATGAACCGACAACACGTGTACAGCCAGTAACCGTCTACTGCGCCACGACGCCATTATTTTTTTAATTAACTAGCCGATATACCTGTCCTGAATATATATAGCAAGGTAGGCGAAGGGCACCTAGTGTTAAGACACTCCGTTTCCCACGCACCACCGAATTTTTTACATCTCGCTTGAAACTGGAACGTGAAACTCAACCGTAGCTTAGCTTGACCAGGGCAAGAAAATGTAAACATAACATTTCTTCGGTCTGTCGAATCGAACCCACGACCGTCCGGTCTCGGCAGTAAAATTATTTATTAATAGTAAAAACACAATATACAAATATTATATTAGTCTATATGAGCTTACAACGATCTATTATTAAACACTCACAGACAGACACAATAGAAGGGACAAACAACATGTCAGACTCAATGAACAATCGCTAATAGATATACATAAACAAAGTATGTAATATCATGTAATGTTAGTTTATATAAGTATTTAAATACAAAATTTGTTTTTTTTTTGCTTCCCGCTGTATTCCGCACATAGCATGGTGGTCAGAGGGAACCTGGGTTCCTAATGTTATGACACTGCGTTCCCATTAGAACAATTTTGTTCGACAATTTCCGCCGAATGATCGAGACATTGCTTGTTGAGTGGTGGAACTCAACGCAGCGCTGTCTCGTTACTACAGCGAATAAATAAAATTTTAAAACAATATCTTCGAGTGGGAATCTAAGCCACAACCTGTCGCCTTTACAGTGGCACACTTATGCCTCTGCACCACAACTGATCCCCAATTTTTCTACAGTTCCGTAAATCAGAATAGAACCTACATTCATCTCAAACACTGAACTACTGTGGCGTAAATATTCAAGTACATACATACATATATTTCCTTATATCTAAATATCTATTAATTACAAACACCAGCCGTATAATAACTCTTTACGAGGTATGAAAGTAAGCGGTTTGTTGCACTAAACTAAACTGAACTGTTATTTTAGACTCCCGTTAGCTCTCGGATGGATGACGAATCGTATTACAAAGATTTAAGTTGATTTCAATGCAAATAGCTGGACCATTTCTTCGTCTAATGAAGTTTAGTGAAAAATAATTAAAATAATCAGCTTCACGCTGTATCCCGCACATAGCAGGGTAGGCAGAGGGAACCTAGTGTTAAGACACTCCGTTTCCTACTTTCTACCGAATTCTGGAGGAATTGCGTGTTGAGTGGCAGAACTCAACGCCGCGCTTAAACTCGACACCAGAGCGAAGAAATTTAAATATAAATTTAAGTAAATATTTCATCTCCTCGAGTGTGGATCGAACCCACAATCAATCGGTTTTACGGTCGGTCTCTCAATAATTATAACAGTACATTAAAATAAAGTCATGTTTAAGCAAATATGTTGTGTATGTAATTATTTATTATTAATACGACTTTGAACGCGACAGTTGCGGGTTGGATTTGCATTAGGAGAAAACAAATATTCTTATTTACACAGTCAAGTAACAAGAAAAAACGCGGCGTTTAGTTCCACGACACACACAACACGAAAACCTTCGAAAGTTATGCGGAATGTGAGGAACAGAGTTAACAAAAAAGTGAAAGGGGACAATCTTTAACTCTTACACTAGGTTCCTCTGCCTCCTTCTAACTACCCTCCTATATAAGGGATACAGCGTGAACTTAAAGAAAAAACACTTTAAAATCTTAAAATATTAATCACCGATTATTCTAGATTTATCTTAGACATCTGGATGGATATACAGTGTTTATTTCAATACAACACATGTTAAGTTTACGGCAACAATAAATACGCGGTTGTTCGCGGGGGATGGTCGTTGAACTCCGTCTCTCCCGAAGTAATGCTGCATTGCAGATAAAAAATTAGGGGAGTGACTAAATTCAATTTTTGGCAAGTGCGAGTTTGAGACGCGGCGTCTGGCATCCTTTATAAAGGAGTTGTCAATCTAAGGCAGGGGCTCCCAACTTTTTCTTGATCAAGGACCACTTTTATATCATTCTTGATAGCAGGGACCACTATGCGTGTAGGTATAATAAAAATTAACTGTGATAATCAAACAGAAACTTCGCCTCACCATCCTCAGTCATAAAATTTAAATCGTTTGCGGACCATATTTAGGCTTCTGCGGACCACTGGTGGTCCGCGGATCATTGGTTGGGAACCAGTGATCTAAGCTATACAGACGTTTATATGTGGCATTCCGTTTTATATATTTACTTGGAAGTAGTGAATATAAAATTGTAGTATAATTTATGAGTATTTGTACTTAGTGGTGTCAGGGCTTGTTTGGAGGTTCAACATTTTTTTTTTAAATTGTCGATACGATTTTTTCCTTAATCAGCTTCGAACCAATGAACATAGTTATAATGCGATAGTGAAAACATTTAATAAGATAATATCAATGTCCTGCTATATATAAATACATATTAGGGCAGCCAAAGATAACATAGTGCTAATAATGAAACACTCCGTTTTCCACTTTTCACCGAAATAACTACGTGAACAAGAGGCGAAACTTAACGACGCGCTTTTGTACAAATGAAATAACTTATTCTCGCGAGTCCTCAGACTCTCTTCTATTACACCACGACAGGCTCATATAAAATCAAATTAAAATAGAAGACAAAGTCATAGCATGTATATAGTATGCATTTTCATCTCAAATGTATGGACTAAATCGTATGTAGCTCTCAAAGGGCGGCGCTACAAAAGCTCGCAATCTTATCGAATGTAATGAAGAACAATGCTTTGTGCGTATAAATAACTGTAATATTTTGATAACGAAAATGTACGCTTATCTATTTCTGCTGAAACTTTGAGTCTGAGCCCCAAATGCGTCACTAAGTGTATAATCTCTATATTTATTACGCATATTGCAGAGTGGACTAAAACCCTCCGACACTCCGTTCCCTACCGCCCAATTTTCAAAACATAGTTGAGTGGCGGAACTCAACGCCGCGTTTTATCTTCTCTTATTAAATAAATGTTGCTATATAGTACGTACACTATAAAAGGAGCAGTATGACGTTAGGAATCGTTCGGTTCAAAGGTCTATGAACGCGTAATCTCAGAACATAAATAAACAACGGACGCATCGGCGCGTCCAACGGAATTTGCGGTATATCGATTCATATACAAAGAGTAGGTACGTAGACTGCCAGAGCCAGACTGAGTATATTACATACATAGTATGGTATGTAGAGGCCAGTCGTGGCGCAGTGGCACAAGCGAGTGGCTGGTAAATACGACAGGTTGTGGGTTCGATCGTCACTCGAGGAAATGAATAGTTTAATATTTTCATTTCTTCGCTCTGGTGTCGAAAAGCGCGGCATTGAGTTTCGCTACTCAAATAGCAATTCTTCCAGAATTCGGCGTAAAGTGGGAAGCGGAGTGTTTTAGCACCAACCGTGCTGAGTAGAAGTATGGTATATAGGTTCTTGTCAATTGCAAATAACTAAGTTTTGTATGACACATTATTTTTTATGTGTTCGAGATATTTCTAAGCGGAGATAAAGGGGATTACAACAAAAATATGAATGCGGCTTATTATATTATATAGCTTATTATTAATCCCTATAGCCAATAGAGCCTTCCTCTATTGGCTATAGGGATTAAATCACTATCAAAAAGGACCTTTCAATTCGAACCAATAGTTTCTGAGTTTAGCACGATCCACCAAACTTATGCTTTTTTTATAGATTTTGCATGTAGGAAAGCGGAACTCAACACCGCAATCAATCTAAAAAAAATACTATAAAATGACCCACTTATACCAGTTCGCGTGCCATAATTCCAATCACTATATTTTAGAAACGTCCCATATCTAACTGTAGTATATGTAATAAGGCATACAAGGCAATTAGTCGAGGCTAAGATGCAGCTAAGTGGCGAGTACGACGGAAGTCGGCTATCATCCCGCGTCAAACCGCCGATAGAGATAATGCTGCACGCGAATACATCGTAAATCAACAGCTATACTATAATATAATAACTTATATGATTTGTATTTCTTTTTTTATTGGAGAGCATTTAAGTTACTGTAAATTAAATAAAATATATAAATCACGCTTCACGCTGTATCCCGCATACGTTCCCCACTTTCCGCCAAATTATGGAGGCATTGCGTGTTGAGTGAGTGAAGAAGTGGAAATATAAATTTAATTTATTTTAATGAAATATTTATTATTTCATCTCCTCGAGTGGGGATCGAACCTACAACCAGTCCATTTTACAGTCACACCTTGTGCCCATGCGCCACGGCCTGGCCTATATATTGTCAGTTCGATTTCCATTTAGGGTCAATTCATTTGTCGTATCGCTCTAGTCACAGCTTTGAGTGCCGATTCAATAGACCATGCCTCGAAAATTGGACAAAAAGGATACCTTGAATATAAATAGTCCCCCGAGTGGGAATCGATTCCACAGCCGTCGCGTAAACAGTCACTGTTTCATTGCGCCACGACCGACCTCACATGTTAACAAATTTTAAACAAAAAAATTGTTATTTTAATATTTAAACGAACTATATATATAATTTTAACAGATATAAATATAAAATTTTAACATAATCTTCTTTCAGGCGATCTTGACGCAGTGGAACAATATCCGACTGAAAGGCAATTGTGGGTGCTATCCGACTCCAGAGAATTATCATTTTATTTTTGTTATTTTTCCCTGCACTGGTAAAAAAGAACAGCGTTAAGTTTCGCCACAACACAAATTTGCAAAAACTCACTGGAAAATGGGGACGGAGTGTCTCAACACTGAGTTCCATCTACCTAAAGAAAAGCTAAAAACCATATAGTTTAAATAATTTCGAAAATTTTTCGATAATTTAAATACCATAATAACTTGAACAGTAGGTACCTATCCTTATTATAAAACATTTTATCCAAAGCTCCCACGAATATTCTAAACAAGTTTGCTTCTGTACACTTTGCTTCTTGTTTATGCAGTAAGTCATAATATTTGATTTTTTTTTTATTTTCACGGATATCAAGCAGAGTAATCGGAATCGAATACCAAATCATATTCTAGACTATTTTTGTTTGAGGTTCCGCCCGAGTGCTCAAGCGGAAGTATCTACTGGTTACTAACTAAGGCCCGTATTTATAGGCCGCTCACAACTCTGAGGTCGATCTTGAGATGCTGTTTTTTTTTTTCATATATATTATATACATAGATATTCTCAAACGACCTCAAAGTTGAGATCGATTTCTAAATACGGTCCTAATGTGAGACAACTATACATTAAGCCGATTAACGTGTTGTGAATATGAATATATTCACAACCTTCCCCAATAAATTGAAGCCCATTCTAATCAGTGGTATCTGGGATAACCGTGCTTACAGCGCAACTAAACAAAGTTTTTAACCTTTGTTCTGTGGTTGGCGAAACTTAACGCTGCATTATGCATAATCGATTCTCATTTGGGGAATTGAACCCTTTATTATTATATCGCTCTTTGGTAACAAGATATCGCGCGGCGTAGACCACCAGTCCAAAATTGGGCAGAAAATGGGAAACAAATAGCGTTGTGGGCGAATATGGGCGTTATAAAATGTGAAGAAAAAATCTAACACAGATTCCCATTTCACATCACTAAGTGAATAAACAAGTGAATTAAAAAAAACCACTTTTCCCATCGACGGGAAAAGAAATGAAGTCAAGATGTTTGAAGAGTACTTCAGATTGAATGTGACTGAGTGCCCTACAGGCTGCAGGCTACGGTATATTGTTTATAAGCCCTTTCATCTTGGTAATAGGCTTTAATCACTATCTGTTCTACTGTCCCGTGGTTCTCGAGTCTTTGGGATGGCTGAAGTGAAGGATTGTATTGGCTTTTAATAGGTAACAATTTAGACAAAATAATGCAAAAGGTATTATTTAAATTGACTTATTTAGTTTACCAGTAAAAAAGGGCGTTGTGGAGTGCCGACACTTAACATTCATTGGCTTCAGAGCGAGGAACGGAAATGTTGTAATGGGAACAGAGTCTAACACTAGGTTCCCTCTGCATGTATGTCAAAAACATAATAGTTATAACGAATGTGATTTATGTATAACAGTATAAGAAAAAACATATTTTGAATATATTAATGAATCAGAGTGTGCAAAAAAGCGATCTATAACAATGAAAAAGTTTCAAATAATTATCCTTATTTTAAAGAATGGTGGCTTATCTTTTAATGGCAAAAATGGCAAATAAGCAGCTCACGAGAAAAAAAAATGTTTTTTTCGAGAAGATTGCCGATGATACTGAATAAAAGTCACATACAACCATGAGGACCCCTCGGAAGGCGGTATATCAGAGGTTGATCACAGTGGATGAGGCGAAAGAGGTATGCAGGGACTGTAGACATGGTGCATCTTTGTTTTTCCCCGCAGAGAGAGAGAAAATTTAGTGTTAAGACTCTTCGTTTTTTCATCTCAATTTTCGTAATATTACGTGTTGAGTGTTGGAACTCAACGTCGAGCTTTGTTTTGAAATAACGAATAAAATTTAGAAAAAGAAAAGATTTTTTAAAACTTATCCCCCAATCTCTAAAGCTATATTATATATAGATATTTCGTGATAACACCAAAAAATTGAACAGTTACCCGTTTCCCACGTTAAGTTATCGTATCTGGACCTTAACCCTGGCGTCGCGTGCGCGTGCGCACAAATACAGTGCCGTTAGAGGGGTTCAACGACCCCGCGCCGAGCTTCAGCTCAACGCTATCTCTACATAAAATGTAAATTAGAAATCATTTTACGTCAAATATAATTGAATATCGATAATATTGTGTTTTTAGAACTAAATATACATATACGTATGAAAAGTTGTGTTTGGGATGTTTTGGTAAGAAATAAGTTTAATATATGCTGGCTGGATGCTGGCTTTATATTACATTCCTATTAAATCTGTAGTTGTATGTATATGTAAGTGGTAGTATGAAAAGGAAATTATTTCTTACATATCTTTACACCTATACAGATGCAAAATATATAAATGAAAATGTAATATATAATTTCTTATATAATTACGGAAATAGACATCGAGACATCATTTAATTGGCATATTGACCGTATACTTACACTTGAGTAAATATTTGAAATATTTTTGTTTCTCTTATTTGGTAAAATTACTTAATTTATCAATCAGCGCTAACACGGTATCTGGCAGTAAAGGCGACGGTTGTAGATTCGATTTCCACTTGGGAAAATGAAATGTTTACATATCCTCTGGTAACCGCTAACTAAACACAAAGTACGGCGTTGAGTACCGCCGACCTTATAATAAGATCATGAGGCTGCCACCATAATAAAAAATATTTACATGAGCCTAAGTATAGCACAAAATGATTAATTATTAACTTTCAGCCAACCCTGTTTTGCTTAATATAAAAAAAACACAGTAAAATTCAAAAGTTAACTTTTTAATTTTAATTACAATGAGCACCTAAAACTCATTAGAACCTGTTCCGGAGTAATTCGCGCGTGACAGACGTGCTGATGTGCACCAGAACGTAAAAAAACTTATATTAGTATGTAGTTGGCGAGAGCTTGCTTTACTTTGATATAAGCAATTCCAATGCTAACGACCGACGTGGAATACTTGCGATGGCTTAAAACTGTAAATATATAAATTGTAAAATATGTTCTAGATACTTTTATAAGAATTGTTGTTTATACAATCTGAATAATTCAAAATAAAATATATTCTCCACTCTCCGCCTAATTTTCTTAAAGGAGAGGAACTCAAAGTCACGCTTTTGTCTTGTTACTTACTACGCAAATGTATTTATAAATAACAATTCCTTTCCTCGAGTGGGAATCGAACCCAGAGTCGAGTTACAGTCAAACCTGAGCCCCTGCGCCATGACGGCCTCAATAAAATATTTAGAGAAAAAAAAACAAGTTCGATTATGGATCAATTACATACTGAGACGATAAATTAGCCTTTAACATGTTTCTAATTGGTGTAAATAAGTAAATACACATAAAATTTATACGGATTTCATTTCAGATAAACGATAATGTATATTAAAATTAAAAAGATATTACTAATATGTATTAGGGGACAAACGTGCCACGGCGGCCCCATAGTGGGAATATTTGAATTATTTTTATTTCTCCGTTATTAACGCGGCGTTGGGTTCCGTCTCAACAACGCAATGTCTTGATAATTGGATGAAAAGCAATAACGGAGTGTCTTAACGTTAGGTTCCGTCTGTCTACCCTACCATACGTGGGCAAAGCTTAAAACTACAAAACTTATGGGACCCTATTTTTTGATAAACTCTAATTCCGCATGTAGCAGGGTAAGCAGAGGAAGCCTATTGTTAAAACACTCTGTCTCTGAAGGTGACACTGGCCTCCTTAAATAATTTATTACCCAAAAATGGATGAACCAACATCCTTCTTTATTAATTTTAATAGCAATCGCTCGCCCACTAAGCAACTCCTTAGACACTAAGAACATAAAAATCACTGACAATATAAAAACGAAGTACCCACAGAAGTCGTCTCCCTCTTGTTTTAATTACAGAACGGGTCCTAAACAAACAGTTCGAAGAAACATATTTACGGGCGCCATCGCCACTTGAACTAAACAGAGCTAAGTTGTAGATTGTTATATTTTAACTAATTATTTCTAGTTAACAGTGTGTAAAATATGTTATATTGTTTGTAGATTTTTTATTTTGTTTATTATAGTGCGGCGTTTAGTTACGCCGCTCAACAGTGTCTCGAAATAAATTCGGTTGTGTGAGAAACTCTATTACAAGCGAGATAAATAATAAAAAATCGTAAATATTAAAAAATATATATTGGCTATCGGATTAATTGTTCAGTTTCACGTTGTATCCCGCACCTATCAGGTTAGGCAGAGGAAATCTAATGTTAAGACACTCCATTTTTATTAAGACACTTTCGTTGAACAGTTTTAGCCAAATTCTGGAGATACTGCATGTATAGTGTCGGAATTCAACTTCGCTTTCCTCCGTTACCCGAGCGAGGAAACGAAAATATTAAATCCTCTTATTTTAATTCCTCAGCTGGGAATCGAACCCATAGACATCATGTTCCAATTTAAAGCTCCTAAAAATAATCTCTATGTTTACTAATATTATAAGTTTTTAATCAGTCGATTTTATCAAGAAAAATTAAATCATATCACGTAACGTGGTACATGGGCTAGCTGTAGATATATGTATTTTTACTATTTTAGCGTGAAGCTGATTTATTTTATTTTTTTTTATTATTTTATTTCAACAACACCACGTTTTGCGTGCATTCGTGTAAAAACAAAATACTTAAAAAAACTCAACCTCCAATGAGAATTGACTCCACAACCACCTCAACAACCACAAGCCATCTCATCCACACGACACTAGGATAGAAAAACTAAAAATAACTTACATAGTTTCAAGTTATTTATTTTAAACTTTCCATGGTACTTCTATTTCTGTGTCAAGTGGGCGCAGGCACGCCCTCATTTCGTTTTGCCTCGTTTTATATTCTCGTAGACGAGTGTCGTGTTGAGATAGGTCGCTTATGGATATTAATAGTATTCTACATATTTGTCGTCGCTCATACTGCATAGTTGATATGGGTGAACGTGGGTTAAATAGTTAGAAATGTGGTTGTGAGTTCGAATTTAAATTAGGGGAAGTAAATATTTTTTTATAGTGTTTAAATGTTGCGTAGTAGGACAGTGTATATGTGCAATTGTTGTTATGTTAATCCTCAGTCGAGGGAACTATTTATTTTTAATTAAATGCTGATGGTGCGGTATCGAGTCCAAAATCTAAATGAGGACGGAATATTTTGACACTAGATTCTCTATGTTTACTTAACTATATACGCGATAAAGTGCAAAGATAACGTCTTTTTTGAAGTCGGTTAAAAAACAATCACAATTATATTTAAATTAGAAAAGCAAAGTACGAAACTGTCCAACAAATCAGCCCAAAATAAAAATGTCACTTTTACCATTAACAACAAAATTATTAATTTGAACGCGTCTCGTATATCAATGTCAATTAATTTTTACCACAGAATTCGGTAAAAAAACCGCCATCTGAATAAATCCCGTTGAGTCACAAGCGCGGTGGAGTGCAGCTGCGTCCGACTCGAATGTAAGGACAAAGAACCAATAATATTTAGTTACCACTTTGGGAAGGAATGACCGTTTTAACCTTAATATTTGTGGACTTGTATTTTTTGGGAAGGCAGAGAGAGAGAGAAAGAGAGAGAAAAAATATCAGCGGTTCTACTTTCTTTCGCAGACATTATGCTGGGTTATAAATTGCTAGGATGCAAAGGGACATGCCAATCACATTCGATTGGTGCAGATTTTTAGCTTACATCTCGCGTATATAGCAGGGTAGGCAGAGGGAACCTAGTAAGACATTCCAATTCCCGCGCACCGGAAGTTTGAGATATAATTAAGAGGTCTTTCTAAATGAGATATTCTCTTTTAAAGTGGTAAAAAATGTAAAAAAATTGTGGATGAAAACTTTAACCAAAAATGGGTTTGAACAAAATAGATTTTCTGCATCATACGTGTTTGCATAATGATTAATATTTTCTATTAAAATCGCCGACACTTTTTTTGCATTTGCCAAAATATTGACGATGACATCTCGCAAATATGAACTGATAAGAATCTGACCACAGTAAAAAAAAACGACACAGTATATGCACAGACTATATAAAGTACATCCAGATTAAAAATCTTAACTTTAAAGAGACCAAACTTTGTAAAAATAAGAACCTTGGGTTGTAAGTATACTCGTATGCGTTCTTCACAATGACCTTGACACTGTCGCCCGCGCGGCAAGAAAACCAAGTCATTCTATATTGGGAACGGTTTCGAAATATTCATTTCTTAGCCTTTTACGTATGTAGAGTACAGTGGTGATTTATAAATAGTGTTGTTGATTGATTGTTTTGAGTTTCCTTTTTCTGTTATAGTCTTGCTAAGTTTCTTAGTGAGATGTTAATGATTTTAATGTTAAAATTCACAAATCACTGCTTTCTCCAAAATACTGTGTAGTCATTGCGCTTGACACAGATGATAAAGATAAAAAAAACCTTTATTGGAACTTATAAAAAAAAAAGAAATGTTATTCATTATAATTAATTAAAATTAGTAATTGGTTACCTATTGTATGTTTTAACAAGTATTTTTTTATATTTTGTAATTATTTTTTTTATATTTTTTACATTTTTAATACTGAAAGTGAGAGTCACAATTGCATGAGCTACATTATGCCTCCAAAACCTTATTAAATTCCACAAAATGTACTAACACAAGACGCTTCAAAATTTAAAATAACGAGCAAAGTCACAATATTAAACGAGTATCGACTAAACCTTTATAAAATATAATGAATTCAAGACGTTACAGTCCCGACGTAGGCGCAAACAACCATTCAGCCCCATGTAGGGACGCGGCCTGCATTATAATGCAACGCATTCATGGGAGGATGTGACATAGACAAATCCTCTTTTTTTTCTTTCTTTGTAATATGAATCATCAAAGGATTTAATTTATTATTTTTAGTTAGTGTTAAAAAAAAAAGAATTAAAAAGTTTAGCATGTGTTTAATATAAATATGTATTTTTAACTATTTATATTTGCCCTTATTAGGACGTATAACTATGTCAAGAGTATATCGAGGTCAGTTGCGGCGGAGGGATACAAGAGCGAATGTAAACGCGAAAAGTTGTTGGTTTGATTCCGATTGAAATATTTAATATTAACATTTCCTCCCTCTAGTAACAAGGCAAAGCGCGACTTTGAATTCAACACGCAAAGAATTCGGCGTAAAATGGAGAATGGTCTTATTCGGATTAGAGTGTCTTAACTAGTGTTAAGAAATTCCGAGATTCTCCCGGCCTAGTCGGCTACGTGCGGGATACAGCGGGAACCTAATAAAAATTATATATTACATTTCAAACATAATGATAATGACTCATCGCTAGCTGCGGTTTTATAATACATATCATATTTCTATACAATATTGTATATATACATATAAATATATGTAGGTAGACATTCTAATTACGTACGTTGGAAGAAATTACTAAAAGTATAAATAATTTCATTCCACCCTTCGTATGTTTAGCTCGTGTTGGTTAGAAATTAAAGATTTCTTTTATTTGGTGCTTTTGAAAGCTCTCTTTGAGTCATATTAATTAAAAAAAGAAAAACATTTTCATATTTCAGCTAAAAGCTGCAGTTCATAGTAGCTTTTAGTAGTAGGTAATTGTTTAATATACATATAATCTTCTGTATTTTTAGTGAAAACTCGCAATTATACTTACTATGCATAATATTTAACTACCTGGGATCTAGTTTGAATTTCACATATTAAAGAGGTATATGATAAAATTTATTAAGTGTTGAGTGCAAGAACTTAACATTGCGCTTTATCTTGTCAACTAAAGAGAATAATGAAAATAATATAATAATTCTCCGAGTAGGAATCGAACCCACAGCTCACGCGTTTACAGTCAGACGCTCAACAACGATATAATTACAATAACTTTAAAACTTAATTGAAAATTTTACATATTATGCGAGAGAGTATTCCATGTAAACCAACGTCTGGTTTCATATACTCAGCACCTGTACAAATAGAATACAGTATGTTTTAATATACAATCGACCGTAGACTTTTATTTATAAATATTGTGAGGCCAGCCATGGCGCAATGCACAAGCGTGTGACAGTAAACACGACTGTACGTGGGTTTGAATCCCACTAGAGGTAATCAAATATTTAATATTTTCATATCCTTGATCTGGTATCGATGAAAGGCGCTGGCGTTGAGTTCCGCCACTTCACACGCAATGCCTCTATAATTCGGCGGAAAGTGAGGAACGGGTACAAAACACTATTTGCCCTCTGTCTACCCGTATATAGCTGGCTCTAATAAAAGCTAGTAAAACATATACATTTTTATATTTTTTACTATCTTTTATATGAGGCTTCGCTCGCGCGGCCAAATGGAAATAACCAAGGGTTACTCGGAAACGCACAGGTTATTGTGGCTTATACGGAATTATCGACCCAACCTATGTAATATTATAATATAGTCTATAGCCTCGATAAATAGACTATCCAACATTTTTTTTCCCGACTGCTAAGGAAGGGTTATGTTTTTCGCGCGTATCTTGTATGTATGTATTATTTCTTTATTACCTCGTATCTCCAGAACCGCCGAACGGATTTACATATTTGAGGTATCGTTAGATTCGTATTAGCAGCCCAAGTGTTCTTAGATAGGTGACGTTAGTAAAAAATAATCATGGCGGCTGTGGTACGCCATTGCACTTAGTGAAAAAAAAAATTCGTTTCGAACACTACAATATGGGTATCAAATTCAAGAGCTCAATTTCAGGATTTCAAAAAGGTATATCATGATTATCATTACCATAATAAATTCTAACAAAAAAATGAAAAATAAAAAAATATTTGTAAAAACAAAAACCCCGACTGCATCATAGATAATAAGCAAGCCCAATAGTTTAATAGGATTAACAGTCGGGACCTATAAGTAATTCTTCAATCAATAAAATCTTTACCAGGAACCCCGCATAATTTAAAGAGGTCCCGACTGCTAATCCTAATAAACTATTGGGCTTGCTTATTATCTATGATGCAGTCGGGGTTTTTGTTTTTACAAATATTTTTTTATTTAAATATATGATATAAACGGTAATAATAGATATAATTTTATTTTTTTATATAGAAAGAGGGCATCTCTAGATTTTCCATTTCATTTTGACACTTTGATACGACGTCACGATATAAAAATTCAGATAAATACAAAAGATTATAACACAATATCGAGGCCATCGTGTCGCAGCGGCCCAGAGTATAACTGTAGATCGCGACGATTCTGAATTCGATTCCCATTCAGAGGAATAAATTATTTTCATTTAAATTATTTCATTATTTTACTTTCATTTTTTCATCTCTGGTGAGAAGACAAAGCGCGCATAGATGACCTCAACAGGCAATTTCTCGAAAATTAGAGAGTTGCGTATGGAAATGAGGGTTTACACTAGGTTCCCTCTGCACTCTGCCATATGCGGGATACAGCGTGAAACTAAAACAAAAATTATAAAACAAAGTTATCAATTTTTCAAATTATGATAAACTAATGTCGACAGCATCCTAAAAAGCCTCTCGACATGTTAATAAGCGGTATCGACACCGCAGATACGTTATCGAAGCGAAATTTTTCGAAGTATTTACACGCGATTGTTTGTATTGTATGTTTATTTAGAACTGCTGTTATAATTTGATATATAATCTATAATTTTTATGTCTATATAAAAGACAGCAAAAAAGCGTGTTTTTTCCGTATAGCATGAGTACGTAGTGATATGACACTCTGTTCCCCACTTGCAGCCCAATTTTCAAATCAGTGTGTTAAATGATGAGACTCAACTCCGTTTATTTTTTTATTTTTTTTTTTTTTAAATTAAATTAGCTTCACGCTGTATCCCGCACACAGCAGGGTAGGCAGAGGGAACCTAGTGTTAAGACACTCCGTTCCCCACTTTCTGCCGAATTCTGGAGGCATTGCGTGTTGAGTGGCAGAACTCAACGCCGCGCTTAACCTCGACACCAGAGCGAAGAAATGGAAATATAAATTTAAGTAAATATTTCATCTCCTCGAGTGGGAATCGAACCCAGAACCAGTCAGTTTTGCAGTCACACCTCGTGCCGCTGCGCCACGACCGGCCTCTATCTTATTTTATTTTTAATTATTAAATATTCTTTAAAGATTAATTTATAATGTAAATACAAATAATTGTTGTAGTAAACTTACGACAATTGTATTCCGTCTCGTAAAATTAAAAAAAAATGTTAATTTAAGTTTATGTTTATTTAATTTTAATCAAAAACGAGATAAAATCTTTTATTTAAGTCACTGTACTGTATAAAAACGCGCAAAATTAATTATTTTAATATTAATTCACTAACAGTTTAAGATCTCACAGCTATACTGCCATCATTGAATATAATATAATTAATAAAGAAATTTACAATTTAAATTAAACTTTTATATCTAACTAGCGGCCCGCCCACGGCTTCGCCCGCTTAAAATACATGATTATTGATTTAAGCAGAATTGATTGACAACTATAATAAAATAAAATAAATAAATAAATCAGCTTCACGCTGTATCTGAGCTGAGTGGGGATCGAACCCATAACCAGTTGGTTTTACAGTCACACTTCTTGCCGCTGCGCCACGACTGGCATTGTTTACTTTATTGTATAAAATATTGTATAATAGTGCTTCAAAAATATATATTTTTATCAACAGTCATATAATCAAGACGTTTCGAATGTCATTCTTTAGCCAGGGTCATACCAGCGCGATTTCTATATAACATTCGCTGGCAAGCTAATGCCTTGAGTTCATTCAAATGACGATAACTTTTTTTTTAATGAACCGATTTTGATGAACCAAACTTTAGAACCTAAATTGAGTTAAAACAAAGCAATTGGTGAAATTTTCAAGTAAATCGGTTCAGTAGTTTCAGAGAAAAATGCGGACAACAATATGTCGACAGACAGACAGACAGACAGACAAGAAATTCAAAAAAAATCTTTTTGCTTTCTATTAGTTTTTTTAAGTGTCCCTCTATCCATTTCAGTCAAAATTACTAAATGTACAGACAAAATATTTTTACTGTCTTATTATATATAGATTGTATAAAATATTGTATAATAGTGCTTCAAAAATATATATTTTTATCAACAGTCATATAATCAAGACGTTTCGAATGTCATTCTTTAGCCAGGGTCATACCAGCGCGATTTCTATATAACATTCGCTGGCAAGCTAATGCCTTGAGTTCATTCAAATGACGATAACTTTTTTTTTAATGAACCGATTTTGATGAACCAAACTTTAGAACCTAAATTGAGTTAAAACAAAGCAATTGGTGAAATTTTCAAGTAAATCGGTTCAGTAGTTTCAGAGAAAAATGCGGACAACAATATGTCGACAGACAGACAGACAGACAGACAGACAGACAGACAGACAGACAGACAGACAGACAGACAGACAGACAGACAAGAAATTCAAAAAAAATCTTTTTGCTTTCTATTAGTCTTTTTAAGTGTCCCTCTATCCATTTCAGTCAAAATTACTAAATGTACAGACAAAATATTTTTACTGTCTTATTATATATAGAGATAAAAAATTTCAACTAACAAAATATAATGCTAAGTAGAAATTTAAATTTAAATTAGTAGTATTTATAATTAATTTTTAATTCGCATATATTCGTATTATGCCAGTGAAAAGTCATGGCGGTCGGTTTAGACGCGTTCCGGTGCACGCAGTTGAATAATTAAGTGCTAATTATCAAATACCAGAGATTACCGTTCTTCTTCTCGTTCTATAATTTTTGGAAAGCTTGCATTTTGAAAGTAATGCTTTATAATTTAATTTTTAATATTCATGTTATACTTTCTGTATACTTAAATTTTATAAGTGGTTGTATGTACCGTATCATCATTAATCTTCGTATTTGCACTGCTATATTATTTTCTTATTTACTTAAATTTATATTTCCATTTCTTCGCTCTGGTGTCGAGGTTAAGCGCGGCGTTGAGTTCTGCCCCTCAACACGCAATGCCTCCAGAATTCGGCAGAAAGTGGGGAACGGAGTGTCTTAACACTAGGTTCCCTCTGCCTACCCTGCTGTGTGCGGGATACAGCGTGAAGCTAATTTAATTTTTAATTTATTTATATTATTTTCTATTGTCCAAAAAATTTTAACATCTCAAAAACAATCAACAAAACACTACCTTTCAAATAGTTTTATTTTTATTTTTTGAAAGCTAGTGTTTCTACAGCACTGTGAATGAGAATTCCTTATCTGTCATGATTAAATCTCTCACTCTCACCAAATAAACAATAAAAAAAATGATATTAAAAAAATAAATCAGGTTCACGCTGTATCCCGCACACAGCAGGGTAGGCAGAGGGAACCCAGTGTTAAGACACTCCGTTCCCCACTTTCTGCCGAAATGATATTATATATTAAAATTTTCTTACAAAACCTAGTACCAAAAATTTAAATTAATTTTTAATTATAAACAAAAAAATCGAAAAAAAAAATCGAAAAAGTTTTTACCGCACAAAATTCCAACGTGGCCACCTACCCTGGTGGTCTAAACAGGGGCTTACGTGATGCCAGCCATTAAACCTGAGCTAACGGATGCTTCGAAACTTTATCAGCTCAATGATTTGAGAATATAGCATGACGTGCTTTACTATAACATTCCGTTTTGCTATGAAATAAGAATTATTTTTTAAAATTTATACGAAATACTGTAACCGTGACGCATGTGAGTTCGATCGATAAAATTTTATTTCTTAATAAAATTTAGGTTCTACGCTGTAGTGATAAGACAAAGCGCGGATATGAATTCCGTTTAACGACACACAATATCTCAAAAATTGTGGTGCGTGGGCAACATAGACATTAGGTCCCTAAGCCTACCCTGCTACATGGGGGATACAGTGTAAAGCTATAATTTTTTTACAATTATTTTAAATATACAATGTAATTAATATATGTAACTACATATAAGTACTCAAGCATAATATGATACCCCTTAATTTTAACAAATTTACTTAAACGTGGTATAAATCAACGCCGCGCTTTGCCTCGACACTGAAGCGAAGAAATGAAAATATTAACTATTTCTTTTTCTCGAGTTGAAATCGAACCCACAACCTATCGCATTTACAGTCACGACCCCTAGGCCACGACAGGCTTCAACTCTAAATTGAAATAAATCCCTAGTAATAACAATATTGACAAAATTAAAATAAAAGGCAAACGCAGAAACTGTCTCGCATTTCATCTGCAAAATGCGAGCATCCAGACATTTACTCCGAGGCCTGAGACAAGGATGGCCTGCGTTGCGCACTTGTGAAACAGGGAGGTTGTTAGCTATAAATAGATCTAAAAATAAGTATGTACCTACAGACTTGATTGTTGACTTAGAAAATATATTTATTTGTCCCCTTATGTTGGAAATAATTTATATATAATAGTAACTTAACGCTGTAGATGGTGAAGAATAAAGAAAACTTCGCGAAAATAATATTAGATAAATAAGGCTTTAATTAAACATGTGATACGTTTGCATCAACAGAATACAGATTCAAAATGGCGATGCGATGTGGCAATGACTTTTTTATTGTTTTTTTTTATTATTATTATTATTATAACAATGCTTTAGAAAGATGTTAATTTGGCACTGTGTATTTTTATTTAGCATATAAAGTTACATATTTTCTCATGGTATTTTCTTTACGCTAAAAAAGTATAAAATATATTTTTAATTTCTCATGTTCGCGTTACGGTCATGTCTAAATTATTTTCCGTTTGATGCAACTGATCACGATTTCTGAATCGGAGAACGTGACTTATCTCTCTTAGATATTGCACGGCTTTCATTGTTGGATGTAGTACTTAATAATACCAATCTGATATAATAATCTGTGAATAAAAAAAAATTACAATGTACCCACAATTTTTTTTTTAAATTAACGGTTGTTATTGTCGCGTATTTTCAAAATGGAAAAAGAATACCTTCAGCATCTTTTTTTTTCAAATATATGGATAATTCGAAAATGATCAAAAAATAACATGAATTGCGTCAAAAATAAGATAGTAAATACAAAATCGATAGTAAAATTTAATCTACGTGTGCACAGATCGAGTTCCGACTCCAAGCCCTTCGGTCAAAAACGAAATAGGTATAGACACAGCGAGGGTGTGTTATACATAGGTATAGAGAACGCCGGGACCGGGATAATCGATTGTAGCTCCCCTACCGTCTCGCCGGGCAACCACCCCGCATCCCGGCATCGACCCGGCAACCACCTCACAACCACGCTACACCGCAAAAACTAAGGAAAATAATAAGAACTCACCTTTTCACACTTCAGAGAGCACACACCGAAGAAATGGGAGTCGCGTATCGCGAAACACTAACTGTCACTATATTAAAAAAAGAGTATTTTTTAAAAATAAATTATAACACAAACATAAATTATTTTGGCACTGTCTTTTTATTGATATGTATATATGATAGTTTAATATTAATAAGCGGATTGTCTTTTAAAATTGAGTTAAACACTCAATAGATGTAACCCCCACGGCGGCTCGCGGCGGACTGAGCGGAGTGAAGGTGTCGCGGTCGGGGCGTAGCGACGCGAGTGAATGTAGCCCCGGAACCGTTAGGATTTGGGAAATGCACCAATGGGATAAATAGATATTTTGCATTTGAAATTTTTTGAAAGTTTTTAGTTTTGTGTGTATTTTATAATTTATTTAGATTTTTTTTAAAAGTAAGTGTATTATTTAAATATTAGAAATGTTTTATGTAGATTATAGTTTGAAATTAAGGCAGACGTTGTAGATGAAGTGAGCCACTCTAAACGCGACAGGTTGTGGATTCGACTCACACTAGAGGAAATGAAATATTTAACATTTTCATTTAAATCGCCCTAGTAATGAAGCAAAGGCGTTGAGTTCTGTTACGCAACACGCAATGCCTCTAGAGTTCGTAGGAAAATTAGAACAGAAGTGTCTTAAGGGGAACCGACCTTCACGCTGCCCGCTCAGAGCAAAGTAGGCAGAGGGAACCTAGTGTTAAGATACTCCGTTCCCCACTTTCTACACAATGATTTATTTATTAAACTGCATTGCTTACGTGTTCTAATAACATTATCATATTAAGGACAACGTCTATCAATACATTAAAATCCAAAGCCAGCCCATTCAATAAAACAGCAACAACCATCATATTTTATAGCAATTTACAAAATAATTCATATAAATATAATTTTGTCATATATGAAGCGATTAATATAAAACAAACCGTAATTGTTAAGGGAAGCTTGCCAAAACACGATAGCGCAAACTGCATTTAAATCGGTTAAGCTGTTTCTGAGATTAGCGTGAACAAACGCACAAACAAATAGACAAACCGACAAACAGACAAAATATTTAAAAAATCATTGTTTTGAGTTCTATTACAATGTTAAATGCCCCCTATATATTTTTTTCTGATATATGTATCTCCCATCTGATATATGAGGCCAATCGTGGCGCAGGGGCACAGAGTGTGATTGCAAAACCGACTGGTTGTGGGTTCGATCCCCACTCGAGGAGATTAAATATTTACTTACATTTATATTTCCATTTCTTCGGTCTGGTGTCATGGCAAAGCGCGGCGTTGAGTTCTGCCACTCAACACGCAATGCCTCCTGAATTCAGCAGAAAGTGGAGAACGGAGTGTCTTAACAGTTTGTTCCCTCTACCTACCCTGCTCTGTGCGGGATACAGCGTGAAGCTGATTTTTATTTATCATGTACGACACTTGTCAGTTATAATTTTATTGTATGTATAAATATAAATATATCGTTACTTATTGATGTGTATAATTATGTTTCTCTTATTTACCTTCGTCATCACATTCCACTATAAATCTAGTAAGTCTCCAATTATGGTAAATTAATTATATAGTGATTTAACTATGTAACGCCTCCTTTTGTATAAATTACCAAAAATACAGTTTTTTTAGGTTTAGCAGAGAGAACCTATTGTCAACACACTCCGTTCTCCATTTTAAGAATGAATTAGAGACATTAAGTGTTAAATTGCGGATATCAACACCGTGAAAAGTATTATATCTTTGTCAAATTATAAAAACTTGTAAACTTGTAGTGAGATGGCAAAAAATGTAATATCGTGTGTTGTGCGTAAGTAATTGACACAATCGTAATGGGTGCACGATATGAGAACTGATTCAATATATACAAATTTTAATTACTATCCGATTGCGCGATAAATCTCAGAGCCCAAAGTCTGGTTGTATACGCACCGGTTGTGGGGTCGATTCCCACTCGGTGGAATGGATTATTTTCATTTCCTCGTTCTAGTGTGGTGACAAATTCCGTTACTCAACTCGCAATGGCAATAAATTGAGCGGTGCGTGGAGAACAGAGTGTATGAACTCTTGGTTCTCTCTATTTACTCCGCTGTTTAAGGAATACAGCGTGAAATAAAAAAAAATCTATCACAAAGTTTTAATGGGCAGAGTAAATCTATTACATTAAATACCATTGAGTCAGACAGTACTAAAAAACTGATATAAGTTAAAAAACTACAGAATTTTATAAATTGTTATAATAATAATAATATAAAATTTTATATGTCCAAAATTTTATTTAATAAAAAAATCAATAAAGAAACTAGCTAACTTTATTAGGGCGATGGAAAATCAAACCGCAACGGGCGGTGCGGGGCAATTTGCATACATTAGACTCGAGTTGAGAAAACACTATACAGTGTAGAACTAACGATTTTAATCTTAGACTAGTCTGGCCTTATCCGAATATCTTGAATTAGTGATATGTAGAATACTGTGTAAACGGAAATTTTGTACATTTAGCTATTTAAATTTACTATGGCTATATATTATTTTTTATATTTCTTACTAAAAATGTTGTGATAAAGCAGTTTCAAGGTTTTCGTGCATAACATTATAGCCAGAGATAACCTTAACTTAACTTAGCTTCACGCAGCATCCCTAGGAGAGTAGTCAGAGAGAACGAAGTGCCAAACGCTACGGTCTCTAAATACCCCCTTTGCTTCGTCCACTGTCATCGACCTTTTCATACATGTCCTTCGATGGATCCTCGTGCTTTTTACGCGACCTGCCTCCAGTATCTTTGATAATATAGTTTCGAAGGCCCATCCGTCATAAATCTTTTTAGTGATAAGGAACTCCGTTTCTTACGTTACGCTTAATTTTTGAGATATTGCATTTTAAGTGACGGAATTCAACGCCGCATCTTATCTAAAAGAGCAAGGATATAAAAGCTATTTAAATGTATCACGTTGCCTCACTGGGGACCGAACCTATAACCGTCGCGTTTACAGTCTAGAGCAGTCTTATCTGAATATCTTGAATTAGTAGTATGCCTGTATAACTCGTGATGGCAATTCAGTATTACGGTCTATTTTAAAATGAAGGAATTTATTACGGCCATAGCTTTTATGTATATCTTTATTACAAAGACTATTTAGGTATTCTAAAAGTTAAGATAGGGTTTTGAAAGAATAGAAATTAAATGTTGGTAGGCCTTTTTTCTTATTCTACCTAGTGATGTTGAACGGCGGAACTCAACGCCGCCTTTTGTTTACCAATAAACAGATATACCAAATAATTTATTTTGATTTTAAATAGTGAATCATAATTCATACCCTTTTACAGATTTCCGCTTCTTACTATTTGAAATTTGGGACTGTATTTATAAATAGCTCTCATTCCTGAGATCGGTTTTGAGATGCCGTTTTCATTCATAGGTTATAATGTATGAATGAAGACGTCATCTCAAGATCAAACTTCAATGTAAGAGTAGTTTAAATACGTTCCTTAAAGTCACTATTTGTTAAAATCGGTTCTGGACAAATTGAAGTGAAGTATATGATTGAAGTTAAACTATGTTTAAATACAGAAATTTATTTCTTATCTGATTAAACTGATATAGATGTACCTATTTATACTGTCTCCAAATCAGCAAAGTGTTCGGTCACTAACTTCTCTATATCTCTCTACATTAAGACAACACTATTTTAACAAAAATAAAGAGATATTCACTCAACATTAATCTATGGGAAGTCAATGATGCGTTTACCTTCTTGTTGCCATAACATAACTGTTCTCGTCGATGTTACGGGACATAATACGTGAATATCAGAAAAACTATCGATTGACTTCTGATACATCACTCGAGTGCTAGTAAGAGGTAACTATAGCTATGAGCTTTGTTCGTTAACTAGGAATTTATTGTTATAAAGAATTTCTGTTTTATTTTAGTATTATTGTTAAAAATAAATCAAATAAATAAATCAGCTTCACGCTGTATCCCGCACACAGCGGGGTAGGCAGAGGGAACCTAGTGTTAAGACACTCCGTTCTGCACTTTCTGCCGAATTCTGGAGGCATTGCAGTGTTGAGTGGCAGAACTCAACGCCGCGCTTTACCTCGACACCGTTGCTGTTAGTATTACTTGATCTGTGGCTCTGCCTGCACGGTCTGTTATAATAAAACTACCGACCCGCTCGCGGCTTCGCCCGCTTAAACCACAGAATTATTTACTTAATACACTAAATTATGTTCGTGTTTTAATATACCTATAAGGTATGTTTGCAACGCACTTAAGATTTCTAATGTGAAAATTATTAAAACCTTAGGCCGCATTTTCGTACCTCCCATAAGAATCTTTAATTGAATGTTTGAAATATAAATACAACTTATCGAAACACAATAAAATCCTAACTCATCGGTGTCTATATGGAAGATATATTAGATTAAAGTCTATATTTTAATTATTCTGTTCTTTTGCTCAATTCTTAGTCGCGCCAACGTCAAACTGGCTTTCCAAATTGTATTTTAAAATGTCAAAAATATTTTTTTTATATATTTTCTTTTAAAAAGCTAACGTCTTAATAATCATCAGCCTAAACGTAGTCCTTTAATTAAATTAATATTTTTTCACAAATATTGACAGATTGTAATTTCATTTATAGTTTCACGCCGCATCTGGCATATAGGAGGGTGGGCAGATGGGACTTGTGATGGGACAGTGTTACGACACTCGTTTAGTCCTGTTAGTATAGCCCTCTGAGTGGGAACCTAACTCACAACCGTCATGTGTACAGTGAGACACTGTGAAACTGCACCACGAGTCTTAATTAATGACGTTTTTACATTTTAGTGTTTTTTTTAGCTTCACGCTGTATCCCGCACACAGCCGGATAGGCAGAGGGAACCTAGTGTTAAGACACTCCGTTCCCCACTTTCCGCCAATTTTTGGAGGCATTGTGTGTTGAGTGGCGGAACTCAACGCCGCGCTTTCCCCTCGACACCAGAGCGAAGAAATGTAAATAAATATTTCATCTCCTCGAGTGAGGATCGAACCCACAACCAGTCGATTTACAGGCGCACTTTGTGCCCCTGCGCCACGACTGGCCTCATATCTTTATTATCTACACAATAATATATTAGTTTTGCTATAACGAAATAAGATAAAACATTGACAACAATACTTAAATTAACAATCAAAGGTTATATACAAAATAACAGTTAAATTTATTTTATTCGTATTTAGATGCAACCGTAACAGAGGTCTTTAACTGGCATCTTAATTATCCTATAATGAAAAAGAGCGTGAAGCGAAAGCGGCGCGGGCGATTTTAGTAAAACGTCCATTTAATTACGTGTTACACATACACACGAGTACAGTACGTTCGACAAGTTGTGACTGTTGTGAAAAAAGGCTTTTGGAACGTTTGTGCATTGTTCAATAGGGAAGTAAATAATCAAAAGTAAGAAAAATCGTAAAATCGAATCTGCACACCCTTTTGTAGCTGACTTCAGGGCGGCCACGACTCGTCGACCGTACTGTACAACTAATCTACAGTATCTCACATCTAGGCGTTTCTACGTGTTGATTTTGTAAAGAGAAAATTTAATTATAATTAATCTCATCTTATTTTATTTCACTTTGAATTTGTAATGAAAGAAAGCTTTGATTTATGATGTTTTATATTATCTGTAGACATAATTTATGATAATATCTAAGTGAGATGAGCTCGGACAGTGGAAGTGTACGTTAATTCACATTAAGAGGGTCCCTTAAACTTAAACTTGGTCTCAAGTCCCAGGCTCTGCCCCTCTCTCTCCCTGCAACGAGATAGGCACCCGAGCTTTATTGGAACTTAATATTTTAACTATTATCTACATATTTTTATTTCTATACTAGTGGGCAGCTTCGCCCGCGTATTTGCACCCTTAGGGGTGACTTCTAAAAAAACCACGAAACACGTGTTCAATAAAATATTTTTAACAGTATGAATTTAAATTTTTATAAAAATCGGTGGCGATTTAAAGATTTCTCCGTATAAACTTTCAACCTCTTATTTGAACCCTTAGGGGGTGAACTCTAAAAAACCATGAAACAAGTATTCAATGAAATATTTTTAAGAGTCTGAATTTCAAATTTATTATTAAAGTAATAAAAAATAAAAAAGTAATAAAAATAAAAAAGTAATAAAAATCCCTTTTATCACTGTTTCATGACTTCTAAATGATTTAGAGTTCTCTTATTTGGAAAAATGGCTGGAGCGATTGATGCTAAATCTCATTAAGATTATAGTAAAAAATAGAATAATAAAATCCGATTATACACTCACTAAAAGGTAAATACACTCCTTAAAAGGTAAATTTTCCACACCACATATATTTTACAGCGCCGTGCCTGGTCTTTGAGATGCTTTTTAAGTTTTTACTAAAAGGCATCCCTTTGAGGTCCGTTATCGGTCCTGCTCGACGGTACCATATTATTGTATTGTTGCTTAGTTTACATATAATTGTCAAGTTTCATGATTATAAAAGAATTAGATACGATTGAAGTAAAAACTTCTTGAACTTTATTAGCTAGTTACAGAATGATCTAATAAAAACGTTTTAAAACGGGACATTATGATAACCAATGTACAAAAGGCTATGTTGTCCAAAAATCCATCTTTTTATTCATGTTTCATTATATTCTAGGTTTCCAGTAAAAAGTTATATACATCTGATTGTAATATGTTTTTAATTAATTATGTACGGTACAAAAAAGTGTACTTACTAAATACACGTTGGTTGTGGGTTCGAAGTCAAAATTTGACGTAATATGGTGTTGAGTACTGTCACTCAACTCGCAATTTCTCAAATTTGGACGGAAAACAGAGAACGAAGAAGACATTTCAACACCACTCTGGTGTTTATTTTACTTGGTGATGAGTCACTCCGTTCGTAACATGCCACCTATTGGTTGGTGACACTATTAGGTAAATAAAGGAAATTGACGCCGTTTTCATTATCTGAATATGATTCGTCCTATTCTTGTCATGCTCCGACTTCCAACACATACCTACTACTATGCTATTCATATTTTTGCTAATATTTTTTAGCTCCATGCTTTGCTTTTAGGACAGAATAAATGAAAAAATCATTCCTCCAAGTGGGAACGAATCCACAACCCTCTAGTTTACAGTTAGGCGCTGTGTCGCGGCGCCACGACGATCTTAATGACTACAAATATTTCAAATCCTAATTAGAAAACCAAATTTAATGAAGCGATAATTCGTATTAAAGACCAACACTAAAACGCTATAACGAATTGTCAGCAAAATTGAACGTCAAAAAAGACAAGCCTCGTTAACTGCGACGGAATTCGGAAAGTAGTGTAGCTCGCGTGCGCAGATATACATCAATTATCATAATTGATGAAAGCTGCCGCCTTTACTTTACACGATCGACGAAATGGCGACAGGTGGGGTACCTTGGTTCAAGGAAGCTGTACTAAAATATATCAGCTTCACGCTGTATCCTGCACACAGCAGGGTAGGCAGAGGGAACCTAGTGTTAAGACACTCCGTTCCCCACTTTCTGCCGAATTCTCGATACCAGAGCGAAGAAATCGAAATATAAATTTAAGTAAATATTTCATCTCCTCGAGTGGGGATCGAACCTACAACCAGTCAGTTTTACAGTCACACCTTGTACCACTGCGCCACGACCGGCCTCAAAAAAAGTTTTTATTGAAAACCTAGAATATAATGAAACATGAATAAAAATATGGCTTTTTGGACAACATACCCTTTTGTACATTTATTATCATAGTGCCTCGTTTTAAAACATTTTTATTAGATCGTCCTGTACTAAAATAATAGTCATAAAATATTATCAAATGTAAGAAAGGTAAGAGAAGACAACAGTTGGCCTTCAAAACACCTAAAAAGTATGAGGACTAATGATAATGGATGAGACGAAAGATATATATGCAGAGAGTGTGAAGAAAGGAGTGATTCATCAGAATATTCTCTTCCTTATCTTCTTGACTTGCATATAGGATATAGGATGGGCAGATAAAACTTAGTATTAAGAAATTTCACTTAAAACATTGCGTACAGTGCTGTCGACGAGTCGTGGCGCCAGTCGTACTTAATATGTTCTTAATTTTTTTTTTACAGTTGGCAGGTTGACGGATGCTGTATAAAGATTCTAAAATCCACTCGGAGAAAATTTATTATTTTTATTTTCCGGCTCTGATAAGACAAAATGCGGCGTTGAGTACCGCCACTCATCATGTTTTGGGCGGAAAGTGGAAACTGTTTCCCACAGTCTTGATATGATCTTGTTATTGTTTACCCTGTTATATGTGAAAATGGGAAAAAGCGTAATTGCGGTTCGTTTAGGGTTTATGACGTCTGAAAGCCCAGAGACTATTTGATGCTTTTAACCGATTCCTCTTAGCAAAAAAATATTAGAACTGGTGGTAGAATCTAGTAAGGACTAATCAAAGACATTTTATATAGGCCTTGATTGAGTAAAAAAATATTTTTTCATTATTCCCACTCGGAGAAATTATTTCCTCGCTCCGGTAACCAGGGAAAATTTGGCGGTGCATGGGGACCGGAGTATCTGAGTACCCTCTACTTATGCTATATGCGGGATATAATGTTAAAGTGTGAGCGTGTGTTAAGCTCATAAAAATAGATTTTCGTTATTAACGATCGAATTATTATAATTTTTAACAAAAAAAATCGACTTTAACCGGATCCTATTGTCAGAACTTAACCAAATTCTCATCAAGCTACCCTAGAAGTGTATCCTTTCAGATAAAAAAGAATTATCGGAATCGATTGGCGTGATATTGAGTTGTTATTAGTCCGTTTGTCGCGTACATACCTAATGCAAATTTAAGACTTACATATGTGGATTTGTTATCGATGATATTGTCAGAAATGGACCAAATTAAAATGGGACCTAATCATCAAAATCGGTTCACACAATCAAAGTTCTGAGGTACAGACAAACATACAGTCAAAAAAATACAATCGAATTGATAATCTCCTCCTTAAGGAAGTCACTTAAAACACTTAAGAACAGAATACTATTTTCCTTCGAATAGGAATCAAACCCACAACCACCAGGTTTACAGTTGTTGTACCATTGTGCCATGACGTCCTCAATAAATGGACCATTTTATTACACTTATAATGTGAAGTAAGACGACTCGCGTGAATACTTATTGTAATTATATTCAATTTGTAAAGAATTCTCTTCAACAGGTTTTTCAACGCATTTTTCTTGCGGAAACAAGACAGCTGTCACATTTGATTGGTCATTGAAGTGATAGGTATTAGAAGTATGATTGAATGTCACGCAATATCTCGAAAATTTGGTGGATTGCATGGGCTAGAGACATTTTCAGGGGGGGCTGGACTTTAAGGTTGAACAGATATACATATTCGAGTAGATGTCTCTCTTTTAGATTATCAGCTTCACGCTGTATCCCTCACACACAGCAGGGTAGGCAGACGGATCCTAGTGTTAAGACACTCCGTTCCCCACTTTCCGCCAAATTCTGGAGGCATTGACACCACAGCGAAGAAATGAAAATATAAATGTAAAAAAAATATATTTCACTTCCTTGAGTGGGGATCCAACCCACAACCAGTCGATTTTACAGTCACACCTTGTGCCCCCGCGCCACGACTGTATCTTTATCAGGATATTTTTTTTTGTGTAAAGCTGAGACAGATACAAAACAGATACAAAATAAGGCGCCAAATATATAACAGATAAATATTTTTTTATCTGAAAGTCAAAAGTGAAAGCACCGTATTCTATTGTTAAAATATAAAATATTATAATGTTAAGAAAGATATCGTTTTCGCATACATAATTTAAATTCATTGTAATCAAGATAAGCGGGTAGCCGACGCATAAGTACAGTTAATATCATAAAGCGCGTCAATTCTGATGAAATTATTGTCTAAATAGTCTCGTAGAAACGAGAGAGGGCACCACTGAGCGGAACGCTCCTAATTAACTGATTCAGAGCGTGAACATGGTTGTCGATGCTAATAATCCTATAAATATTTTTAATTTTATCGTTTTGGGTTCGATCTGCGGAAAACTATTTTCCGGTAACAAGAGAATGCAGAGGCGGCGTTGAGTTGAGCAACTCAACAACATGATGTCCCGATAAGCCTAGTTTCTTAACACTAGGTTCCATCTATCTACTGGGCTAGAGGTGTGATACAGTGTGAAGTTTTTACGTTACACATGTACACATTTATGAATAATCTGAAATGATATAGTGACTTGATTATTATGTGTGGCACAGGGGCACAAGTGTGTGGTTTTGGGTTTGATCTCAACTCGTGATAACCAATATCTGATATTTACATGTCCTCCCTCGGGTGTCGAGCCAAAACGTTGAGTTCCACCAGTCAACACGCAATTCGGCGGAAAATGGAGAACAGAGTGTCTTAATACTATGTTTCCTTTGTCTATCCTGCTGTGTACCGGATATAGCGTAAAGCTGATACATACTTTCATATTTTTTTACAAGAGGTATGAGAAGATAATAAAATTATTAAAAATTGTAACAGTTCAGTTTGCTATATTCCAATTATTTATTTTATAAATGATAACCCTAGGCTCATCTCGCTAACAATCATATATCACAGTTTTTTATTGGAATTAAGCTCTTAACTGTAGTGCCCATCTGCCAAAATCGAAAAGTTGCTTGTCTTACATATTTTAAAATGATAATAATTATATTTTTATTTTTATTTTGCTATTGTTGATTTTTATTTTAGACTTTAAAAAAATATGCGTGCTTTCTGAATAATGACTATTGCTGTCCTTTGGCTTAATTTAAAACTTAGGTTCATTTTTGAAGTCGTCATGAAATTAAATATATATTTTTAATATTAATATTATTATTATTTTGATTTTTTACAAGCTCCTTATGATTACTGATTGATTGACGAAGACTTAATAATATTATATGGTGATATTGGCAGGTGACTAGTATATATAATATATACTATATATAAACATAAATACATTTGTTTTTATAATAATAATATTTTTAATTATTATTAAATATCAAAAAAGTTATATAATTTCATGAATCCAATAGATTTTCACTGCACTATCCAAGACAATTTATTAAGGCTACTAGTTGACATTCAAGAAATTGGTTTGTAAAATGTCAATAAGCAAAGTGAATTTAAATTTAAAATACTTACTGTGCCATACATGTTTATTTACCTTTTCATTGTGTTTTTTAACTTTTATTATAAAAATAATACCGTACGATATTACTAATAATCTGTTTAAAAATCTATATCATATGTGTCATGTAAACTGTCATCAGTTTGACGTTGACAGCTGTCACTTAATTGGCAGATTATGGTATTTGGATACTAGCTCTTAGGTTATCTCTATTGTATACAATATAATGTTTTAAATTAAATATTCTAATATTTAATTGAATTATTTGGCACAATCTGAAATATTATAAGAAATAATGGCGTTTCTGCCACTTTGCGCGCAAGTAATGCGCTTTGTTCGACAGAGTGGTAACTATTCCACTCTTTTGCAGCGTTCCATGGCTTATAAGAGCGCTGTGTCTTTAGAAACTTTATATCCCAATAGTTCTTTAAAACTATCAACGCCTTCCTTTGTAAGTTAATTTATTTACTTTTGAAAAATAACAATTTAAATGACGTACTCAGTACTAATGGTTTTCAATGATTTCAGACTGCAGATCCAAATGAAAAGTTCTCAGGTTATATTCCTATCGATAAACTAGATGTGAAGTATAGTGCCAGCTCTGGACCAGGCGGTCAAAATGTCAACAAGGCATGTAAAATCGTAATATTTTGTAATAACATTAAAATTGTGATAAAAGTTTTATACAACTTTTATTTTAGGTGCACACAAAAGTTGATTTAAGATTCAAATTAAATGAGGCTGATTGGATTCCTGGTGAAATAAAACAAAAGATGTTGGAGCTTGTAAGATTTTCTATATTATTTACTTTTTTTTTGATAATCTGTTTTAAAATTAACAATGAATATACTTTTTTTAATTACTTAGATGATTCAAAGAGTATTGTGTGTAATATAAAATGGTGGCTATAGATAAATGGCTAAAGAATTTATAATTAACTTCACTTTTTAGTGAGTATTGTGTTGAAAGTCTCCATTCTCAACTTTAAAACATTGTTTTTAATTATTCTTATTTATAAGTTGTTTTGATTCTTACTCATTGAATTATTTTTAATTGCTTACTCTGGTTAAATGAAAAAAAAAAAGTAAAATAAAAAGCACATACATTGTATTTGCCCACCATGTAGAAATTATGTTAGGTTAAATTAAATTTGTTTTTTATTTCACAGCATGCCAATAAACTAAGTAAAGAAGGATATCTAATAATCAAATCAGACTTGACTCGCTCACAGCAAATGAACTTAGCAGATTGTCTTCAAAAAGTGAGAAACATGATAAGAGATGCGGCGGTCACTAAAGACAGCCTTCACCTGAGACTGAAGAGAGGATTAGGCAGAGGTAAACAATATTATTTAAATTGACTTCCAAAAGTAAATGAATTCATTATAGCTTTATTTGTACAACAAAGAAACAATTGTAGAAACTAAATTAAGAAGTAATCCCTAATACTATTACAAGAGTATTTATAGGATCATATGTAATTCAGATTATTTGAATGCATGATGGCTTTTGAGACATTGCGTAGTGCGTATAACACATTGTCATTGTCTTTTTGTAAGAACTGTAATACTCATATTATATTTTTATGGCTTGTTGATTTAAAGATATATTTTAGTTTAATAATGACCAGTCACAGCACAGGGGCACAAGGTTGCGACTGTAAACGCTGTAGGTTAAACACATGTGCGAGGAAATAAAATATTAAATATTTTCACTTCCTCGCAACTCAATGCGGAATGCCTCTGGAATTTGGCAAAAAGTGGAGATTGGAAGTGATTGGAGTTACATTAGATGTCCAGGTTCCCTCTGCCTACCCTGACATATTCGAGATACAGCGTAAAGCTAATTACCAAAATATTATGATATTTAGAAATTATTACAAAATATAAAATATTGTTTTTTTTCAGACATCTGAAGGCATCTCGGCTGCGTGTTGCTGTCAAACGGGAGAATGCATTGAAGCGCTCTATGAGACAAGCACCTACTGTCATGGACTTATGATTTTTCCCTTAAATTGGACATACATATGTATATTAACTGAATTTAGTAATTGCAGATCTCTTAAAAATTTAATATCAAAATATTCTTTATTTAAATAGACTTTTGCAATCATATTATTTTGAATTGTCAAATAACATAATATTATCTCTTACTTAATAAATGGTGTTACTAATTCTATAGTAGATTTGTAAACTATAAAAAAAATATATTTATACTTGGCTTATAATAGAGATCTGGCAAATATACTAAAAATTCAGTGTGATATCCACCATTTTATAAAGATTAAAAGCAAAATGGTGGAATTTGACAGTTATAAATTTATGAAATTGATATTTTTAAATTTTTAACTGCTAAATGTATGTCCAATTTAAGTAGTCAGTGTTAATATTAGTGTTTTAGAAGTAATAATAAAATTATATAATATCTTTTTGTTTTTTTTCTATTTATTTCTATTAAGACTTAGCTTATTTTTATAGGGTTGTGTGTTCAATTTTGAACTAAAAATAGTAACTAATAATTATTTATATTCATTTATTTATACATATATATGTACGTAGTTAGCAGTATCAGCTTGTATTAAAATTATAATAACTTAGATGCATTAATACCTGAATGTTTCATGTCATAAATAAGATTGAACTTCGTCGTCGTAGTCGGTTAAAATAATAAGTAGATTTTAATAATAAATATACTTACTGTATATGTACATGTTTTAGAAATAGTATGTAAATTAAGCAATTAAAATAAAGATACATAGTAAATAACGATATATTTTTATAACCTAGCAACATTTTCATTACCATAGCAACCAATTATAAACAAAGTATTTAATTAATATTTTTTAAAATCTCTCTGTTTGAAGATTTGTCACAATGTCCTATAGAGATTTAAGAAGTAAGTAAATTAAATATTTAAAGCTCAAGAGTTTCTTCACCTAATATGATATATTTATTAGGTGAAGACGATCTTGTGCTATTTCTCTCTAGATTTTAAGTTTACTTCAACGACAGTGGATAAGAAAATATTTAAGTATAATATTTCGAGACTAGTCGCGGCGCAGGCAGACGAGCGTGTGGCTTTAGAAGTGAAAGCGTTAGGTTGTAGGTTCTATTCCCAGTCGCAAAATTAAATGTTTAAGTCATTTCCTCGCTCTGGTGACGAGGCAAAGCGCACGTAGAGTTCCGCCACTCAACACTCAATGCCTCCAGAAAAATAAATAAAAAAAAAGTTTAAAAAGTATGTAAAATATTTATATGTATAAAGGTTTAAAATAATTTTGTTCATAGATTTCAGTGAAGCCATGCGTGCTCTAGGATTTCCTCATCAGATATCGCTAGAAAGTTTTCGCAACCCCAATTGGATTTAGTAGACGAATGTCTTAGATGGCTGGCGTCGAGAATCGAACCTGATGCAACGTTGGCCGGCGGCAAGGAATCGGTGGAGCAACGGGTCGCTATGGTCACACATGCAATTGAATTATTTGTAAGTATATGTAGAGTTTGGATACTAAGTGCAAAATAAAGTGTCCTGACTTGATTTAGTATAGTGAAGCTGCTTTTTTAACCGACTTCAAAAAGAAGAAGGTTATCTATTTGACTTTTTTTATGTTTGTTACCTCAGAACTCAGAACTTGTTACTGGGTAAACCGATTTTGATGATTCTTTTTTTATTTCTAAGCTAGTGCTTCTCGTGTGGTCCCATTTTAATTTGATCCATATCTGATAATGATATCCATAATAAAATCACGTAAATGTCAAATTTGCATTAAGTATGTGCGCGACAAATGGACGAATAAGTCATTATTCCACTGTCAGATTTTGATGATTGTTTCTTTTTGGGAAAGGATATTTCAAGGATAATTTGGTGAAAATTTGGTTAGGTTCTGATAATGAAAACCGTGACAGCGTAACGGTCAATTTTTAGGACCAAATATAGGATACTCGGGTGGGTGGGAGTTAAGGCTTATCCGGTTATTTAAGTCACCCACCATAAAGACTTTATACTTTATGAATACTTGACAGTATTTGAACATGATGATGATCAGTTGAGTTGAAAGCTTTTGAATAAGGGTTTTGATTTGAGGCAGAATATCTAACTGTTTGCATTCCGACATGAAGCAAGAACAAGAAACAGAAAATGTAATATTTAAATTGTATAGCACTAAAACCAATTGAAAAATAATATTTTTTTTAACAAAAAGAAATCCGCCTTCAAACAACGAACTAAAAAGTTAAAAAAAAAATTATATAATGTTAAACGTACTTTGATTTTGTTAAACAAAAATAATTAAAAAAATATTTTGTAATTTTGAATTCAGTTTCATGCTAATGCTACTTCAACCTTACTACAATATCGAATTACTAAGCTTGTTTGTTTTATTTAGCACCGACTGGTATACTACGGCGCTTTATATAAAGATGTATATCATCTTGGCGAATAACTTCACAATCTTCCTTCAAAATCTGGTTTTTATATAAACAATCCTCAACTCCATAAAAACCATATTCAAGCCTAACAAGAAAGTGAGCAAATTCATGAGACCAGGAAAAGTGATATTCCTTTACAGAGTGCAGGTGTATACAAACTAGACTGTGACTGTGGCTTATCATACATCGGTCAAACAAAGAGAAGCATGGGTGTTAGGGTGAAAGAACACATTTCTGATATCAAGAATGGGCATGTATCGAAGTCAGCTGTGTGTGAGCATACTGTGGATAAACCCAGCCACTACATTAGGTTTGACAAACGCCAAATCCTCGCTAAGGATAACAGATACATTCCAAGAATGATCCGCGAGGCTATTGAAATACAAAAACATCCTAATTTCAATAGAGAGGATGGCTGGAAGCTTTCTACCACCTGGGACCCCACTCATAAAATCATTGAAGTCTCAAACCCACCATACCTGAGAGCAAGATACCATCAGCTCATTCTGCAGGAATCCAGGGGCAGTACGGGAGGCAATTAAGAAATCGTTGGCGGTAGTTTGATATAATAAATATGTCAACTGACAGATGAATGCTATGCCTCAGTCTACCGCCACGTGGGACCACGGACTACTGCAAAGTGTTCGAAATTGTATCGAATTCGTCGGGTTTCCAAATTGTATAATCTCAAATATACGCAATTAATCCGGTTAAACTAATTTCATTTAAAATTTGTAATAATCGTGAAAATCAAAGAACTTATCTTGTACAAATCTGTTTGTGTAAAGGTTTCTTTTTTAATTTTTGATTGTTAATTGTTTGTTCCTTTTCTGGTGTGGACACGTCTTTCGACACTGTAATAATCAAAATTAATAGAGTACTTCCGGATGTTCAAGAATTATGAAATTTGGCAGCTAGCCTCTACAGGTAGTACTAGTTCAGAAAAACTATACATTTGTGGTTAAATTATGAAAAATAATAGCTATAAAAAGGTGCAAAATTTGATATAAAAGCCGCTAGTTCAAGTAAGGTAGGTACCAGATAAAAGGGCTCTGGCTAAGTTAAGTAATTTTAGGAAAAGCTTTTCTTTTAATAAAATTGAATTAACAATCCTTGTATTGGTTAGAAATGCATGTCTTTTTAATAATCTATAATTTTGTCACTTCTTATTCAACTCATGGAAATACTATTAAGCCTCCCCGATATTAGCAATGAACTGTATAGAAAAGTATGGCTTGAAACCATGGTTGCTCCACGGCAAAGACAACATCTGACTATAAACGATAGTAGTGGATTTGATTTCCACTTGAGGTATGAGGTAATAATTACATTGCATCTTTAACTTATTTCCGCTTAATTATACAAAACGCAGCGTTGAATTCTGCCATTTAACACACATCTATTGAATATTGAGACAGAATCGTTTAACACTATAGTGGTTTAATACTGATTCCTTTTACATCATTAATGAAACTGCTTTTATTTATTTCAGCATTCAAGAGCTAATATCAAGTTGAACGGTAAGAAACTCTACGGAGCGGATGGGTGGGCAGTTAAAGAGTTACTCAAAGTCGCCAATTTACTGAGATCAGCGTTGGAGACACCTAGTAATGATGATGCAGCCGCGGATTCGAACCCGTTGGTCTACGATGTTAGCAATCGGGTAAGTTTATTGTTGTTCTTTTTTATACCTGTATCACGCATAGTGAACAAAAAGATTTAAAAGAACTGTTATAATAATTTTGAGCTGTTCATGCATTGATTAGTAGTATTACTTTTGAATTGTTAACAATTCAATCAAAAAAATTCAAGTCGTATTCCATTTGGTATATGATACTATATTATAATGGCGATAGCTGGCTTATATCATGAATTTTGTCGAGTTTTTAACCAACAGACTGCGTTTTTATAGTGATTTTAAAAGTGAATTGACCACTTCTAGTTAATCACTTACTAATTCCGAATCAGTTTTAATTATTCATTATTATTTTTTTTTTTTTAATAATAAAAGAAATTACTTTGTAGATTAATGAAATAAAGCAGGCGAGAAGCTTGGCAACTGACATCACGGCGCAAGGAGCATTCCTATATGACTTGCTCGCTAGAGAGCCAGAGAATAAGGTCAATTTTTTTTATATAAAGAAATTAATACAAATATATTTTTATACTATTTTTTAAACAAACTTAGTCTTAATCATTAAATCTCTTATCATTTTGAAGCGACCTTTTAGAGTATATGAATAAATAAATAAAGGAGCTTCACGCTGTATCCCGCATACAACAGGGTAGGCAGAGGGAACTTAGTGTTAAGACACTCCTTTCCCCATTTTCTACCAAATTCTGGAGGCATTGCGTATTGAGTAGCGGAACTCAACATCGGGCTTTTGCCTTGGTGCGAGAGTGAAAAAATGAAACTCTTAATAAATATTTTTAGTTCTTCGCTCTGGCACCAAATTCATTCCCGCAAGTGGGGATTGAACCCACAACCACATTACAGCCTTGTGCGCCTGCGTCACGATGTTTCAAAATAATAATGGATAACTTGTAACAGTTAAAGTGTAATATCCTTTTATATAAACAGGAACATCGCGACAGAGCACTATCCCGTCAGCTAGACATGTCCTCCTTAGAGACGTCACTCTCTCACGCAGTAGACTCCGTAGCGGGGAGAGTGGCGTCACTCAGAGAGCAGATAGAGAACGTGGCGTCCAGTGAGGCGGCGTTAGACGCCAAGTTGGAGAGGCGCCGTGCGGAGTTGCAGAGAGCTGAGAAGCGATTGCATACAGTGCAAAAGATTAAGTGATTGCTTATATTTTTTACTAGCTGCTAAAACGCGGCTTCGCCCGCATAATCTTATTATTATATTGTAGCCAAATTTTACAAAATATTTACATTAACTGTAGGCGATATTTTATTCTGATGTAAAATTTATATCACTCTTAAGTTTCGTGTAAATCCATTTCGTAGTTTTTTCGTAAAAGTGGAATATATGTCGGCGTCGATTATAATGAATTTAGAAATATTGAGAATAAATTCATAATTTAGATCTTTTAACGAATAAAATTAGAAATAACGTTTAAAGTGAATTTGATTTAAAATAATAATTTAGAAATATTGAGAATAAATTTATAATTCAGATCTTTTAACGAGTAAAATTAGAAATAACATTTAAAATGAATTTAATAATTTTATTTATGAATATAGTTCTTTATCGGATGTAACGTCATCGTACCACTCAGTGAATCAGGCGAGTTGTGAAGGAGGGGCGGCCTGCTTTATAAGCAAGGCGCATCGCCGGCAGGGGTGGTGGTTTAGTCGGCCGTCCCATTCACAGCTCTTAATTGTGATAAGGATCACGCCTGAATCATAACGTTAGTGTGAGATTAATTGTGTTATCTCGTACAATGGAGGACAATCATCAAAGCAATGAGACGTCGGAACCACGAGGCTCGCCTATCATCAAATCTCGAGCCGACATCAGAAGTGGGATGGACCCAGCAGGTCCATCCTCTCACGCTGAAGGAAGAGACATACCAAGGAGTTCGGAGACACTCTTGGCACTGGCTAACATCTTGGAAACGCTGTCTAAACAACAACAGGTCAATATGCAAATTAATCAGGAGTTCCTTGCAGGTTTATTTAGTAATTCATCTACAACACAAAGACCAAGACTGAGTGATATTTATATTGCTTCATTCAATCCAGACGGAGACGTACCTATAAGGGACTGGTGTGATCATGTTGACCATGCAAAAAACCACTGGAATTTAAGTGATTACGAGATTTGTTCCAAAATTGCTGGATTATTGGAAGGAAGAGCAAAAACTCTCGGGGATACATGGCTTGTAAAGTCACCAGTATGGAAAGATATGCGAGAAGCTTTAGTACAAACATTTGAACCTGAAGCGAGATACTCTAACGATATATTAAAATTAAGACATTTCAGATTTGACATCTCGAATCCAGTTGAATCTATAACTAAGGCCTGGCAAATTTGGAAACGTGTTATAAATGGACATAAAGAGAAAGATGCGGTCGAAGCAGTAATTGGCTGCGTAGACAATGAATACTTGCGGCTTCGCCTTTTGTCTAGTAAGTGTACTACCGTTCCCGAATTAATCTCTGTCGCATCTACTTTTAGGCCCCGCGAATTTAGATCAAGTGAACCGCCCATAAAGCGTCCCAGATTAAGAACAAATCGTGATGAGTCTACAATTTGCTTTAAGTGTGGAAAAGCTGGACATACTCAATTTAATTGCAACAGAATGACCGATAAAGTAAGTGACCCCAGACCATTATTAAATTCAAGTTCCACTTTTGAAACCAGTTCAGATAGATCAGAAAAGCCTAAACCTAAATGCAGTTACTGTGGTAAAATTGGGCACATGGAATCTGTGTTTCAAAAAAATGAGTGAAGATTCTAACAAAGTCAACTTAATAAACGAAAGTAATGTAATACTTACACCAATGAAAATAAGTGTAGGCAATTTACAATGTGTGGCATTTTATGATAGTGGTGCTTCTCGGTCTCTAATAAGACGGTCCCTCAGCTCTTCCTTTCCAGGAAAACGAGAAGAATGTCCTTTAATGCTAAAAGGAATAGGTAGCGAGAGTGTTCCAATTTTATCTTGTCAACAAATTAAGACTTTGTGCAATATTAACAATGTTTTTGTCGAGATAATATTTCACATTATTGAAGACCATGAGATTCCCTGTAATGTTTTAATTGGTGCGGATATAGTTAAAGGAACAGGACTTAGTGTACTTATTACCGAACAAGGTGCAACTGTGATAAGAAATATTACTATTGATACAGTAATAACTTTTGAAAAGCCACTTCAAGATATTGACACCGACTTGACTAATGAAATAGAAATTAATGAATTAAAAAATATTTTGGCCAAATACTGTGATGCATTCACCACTGGGATTCCAAAAACTAAAGTAACTACCGGAAGTCTTGAAATACAGCTTAAGGATCCAACTAAAATAGTTTCACGGCGACCTTACAGAATGGCGCCAATAGAACGAAATAAAGTTAAGACTATTATTGAAGATTTGATAGCCGCTGGTATAGTCCGAGAAAGTACTTCTGAATTCGCGAGCCCGGTAATTCTTGTAAAAAAAAGAACGGTGAAGACAGGATGTGCACCGATTACCGAGAGCTTAATAAAAACACAGTTCCTATAAAATTTCCATTACCTATAATTTCGGATCAGCTCGATAAATTGTCAGACGCCATCTACTTCATAAGCCTCGATATGGCACAAGGATTTTATCAGATACCTATTAATGAGACATCCATACCTAAAACTGCTTTCATTACCCCAGATGGACTCTTCGAATATACAAGAATGCCTTTTGGATTAACTAACGCCCTGGCAGTTTTTCGAAGGGCGATTATGACTGCTCTTCGACCGTTATTGGATAATATTTTGATCTATATGGATGATGTTTTAATAAAATGTAAAACTTTCTCAGAAGACCTACAAATTCTAGACAAGGTTTTGGTTGCTTTAACGGAAGCTGGATTTTCTATAAATGCCAAAAAATGTTCTTTTTTCAAAACAAAGATTGAATACCTAGGTAACCTAATATCTAATGGTACTGTGCGCCCAGGTTCGAAAAAGGTTGAGGCACTTGAGAAGTCACCTGTGCCAAACAATGTCAAGCAGGTACGTCAATTCTGTGGCCTGGCAGGTTATTTTAGACGATTTATACCATCCTTTTCAGAACGTATGATACCGCTTTACAACTTAACTAAGAAAGATGCTAAATTCAAATGGACTCCTGAATGTGAAAATATTAGACTTGATATAATACGGCGTCTAACCTCAGCACCAGTACTCACAATTTTTAAGGAAGATTGTCCGATCGAGCTACATACAGATGCAAGTAGCACAGGACTTGGAGCTATCCTTATTCAAAAACACGAGGGTAAGCAACACGTAGTAGCATATATGAGCATGAGAACAACAATTCCAGAAAGTCATTACCATTCTTACGAATTAGAAACTCTTGCAATAGTACGTGCCATTAAACATTTTAGGCAGTATCTTTATGGAAGATTTTTTACTATTGTCACAGACTGTAACGCCATAAAATCGTCGTCTAATAAACATGAACTTTTACCAAGAATTCACAGGTGGTGGTCATTTTTACAACATTACAATTTCAAAATTGAATATCGACAAGGAAACCGTATGAAGCATGCAGATTTTTTCAGTAGAAATCCTATTATGTGTATCAACTTAGTTCAAAATGTAGATACATGGCTTAAGGTTGAACAACGCCGTGATGCTGATATTGCCAAAATAATAAAAAAAATAGAAAGTGGTGAAACGGTGATTGAATACCGTCTTCATGACTTTGTATTGGAACGGAAAAATGAGGATGATGAGCCAGGGTCGAAGAAATGGAAAAAGGTGGTTCCAAAATCATACCAATGGAGCATTATTAACGCTTATCATACCGCCCTAAAGCATTTCGGGTGGGAGAAAACACTTGCCAAAATTCGAGAAAACTATTGGTTTCCTGAAATGTCGACCACTGTGAGGAGATTTATTGATAATTGCGTTATATGCAAAACAAGCAAAGGACCATCAGGGCCTAAATAAATGCAATTATATCCTATTGAAAAGAAACCTATTCCATTTGACACAATTCACATAGATGCGACGGGACGTCTTACAAAGAAAAATGTTGAACATGAATATGTGGTCGTAATAATCGATGCATACACAAAATTTGTGACTTTGACATATGCTACTAATAAGACGGCAAACATGATGCTTCGTGCACTAGAACACGTGGTGTCATTATTCGGATCACCAAGACAAATAATAAGTGACCAAGATACAGCATACAAAGCTGAATTTGAAGAATTCTGTAAAAATCATGGCATTCATCAGCATTACATAGCTCCCGGAGTAAGCCGTACTAATGGACAAGTTGAACGTATGATGGCAGTAATCAAAAATGGTTTGACGATTATCCGGAATTACGAAACTAAGGATTGGAAAAGGGGATTAAATGCACTTCAACTAGCAATTAACTGTACAAAGCACAAAACTACAAATGTGAGTCCTATAAAAGCTCTAACCGGAAGACAATGTGCAGTACCTGCAGAGTTATTGAATTTAATAGACGAAGAAGGGACTGTAAAAAGAAGCGTACTGGATGATTATATTAAGAAGAAAATTGATACTCGAAGTATTGAAGATAAATTAAGGTTTGACAAAGGAAAAGCTAAAGTAAAAAGATTCGAAAAAGGCGAGATAGTTTTATTTAAAACAAATCCTCGCAATCAAATTGGATTAGACCTTAAATACCCTGATGCATATGAAATCTGGAAAATATTACCCAACGATCGCTATCAAGTAAAAAAGATATCTGGAAGAGGAAGACCGAAAAAAGTTTCTCACGAACAACTACGATTAGCGCCCAAACCAGGTGAAAGTACGGTAGTACAGGATTCCGTGTCGGCGTCGGAAGATACGACAAATGAAGGATCAAACACTCCAAGTGTTAGTTACTAAATGTTAGTGATTCTATCAATACAAATATTGCACGAGATGTTTATAATAAAGCAATATTACGTTTATTTGGCTATGTTTATTATTATTATTTTTCGAGGACAAGGGCCTCCAAAAAATATACAGTTAATACATTATGTTGTTGAGTTTTAATAATTTTGTCGAGGACAGGGGCCTCCAAAATTTGAGTCCTATTAAATTTTGTCGAGGACAGGGGCCTCCAAAATTTGAGTCTTATTAAATTTTGTCGAGGACAGGGGCCTCCAAAATTTGAGTCCTAATAAATTTTGTCGAGGACAGGGGCCTCCAAAATTTAAGGGTTTTTTTAATATTTGTTAATTTATTGAGATAAAGGTCAGGGGCGACCTTATTGCAGAATGGCCGTGTCGGCGTCGATTATAATGAATTTAGAAATATTGAGAATAAATTCATAATTTAGATCTTTTAACGAATAAAATTAGAAATAACATTTAAAGTGAATTTGATTTAAAATAATAATTTAGAAATATTGAGAATAAATTTATAATTCAGATCTTTTAACGAGTAAAATTAGAAATAACATTTAAAATGAATTTAATAATTTTATTTATGAATATAGTTCTTTATCGGATGTAACGTCATCGTACCACTCAGTGAATCAGGCGAGTTGTGAAGGAGGGGCGGCCTGCTTTATAAGCAAGGCGCATCGCCGGCAGGGGTGGTGGTTTAGTCGGCCGTCCCATTCACAGCTCTTAATTGTGATAAGGATCACGCCTGAATCATAACGTTAGTGTGAGATTAATTGTGTTATCTCGTACAATGGAGGACAATCATCAAAGCAATGAGACGTCGGAACCACGAGGCTCGCCTATCATCAAATCTCGAGCCGACATATACATTCACACTTTTACATATGTAGTATTATTAGCACTAGGACTAGTAGGATATTTGTGTTGCTATATTATATATTGATGATATAAGTTGGTATTTATTAAAAGTTGTAGGCAGCAATTCTTGATAATAAAACTCATTCAAGTAGAGTAGCCAGTAAGCAGAGGGAATCTTGTGTTATGATACTCAGTTCCCCATTTTTTTCCTTTTTTAGCCTTGACACCAGAGCGAAGAAATGAAAATATAAATAAATGTAAATAAATATTTCATTTCCTCGAGTGGGGGTCAAACCCACAACCAGTCGATTTTACAGTCACATTTTGTGCCCCTGCGCCACGAGCGACCTTTTTATCTGTGTTTCACCCGAGTGAAAGATGAAATAAAAAAGTTGAATAGAAGAACATCAGCGCATTACACTATTTAACTAATACTTATATATGAGATCACATGTATATATAACATCCTGTATAATTACATGTGTGGGTGCCACTTTTTAAAAATTTTGTATTATCCATTTCAGGCCAGCCTACCAAACTGAATTAACAGCACTAGAGAGTGAAATTGAAGAGCTATGGGATCAGTATGTATTGAGATACCGCTGTGTGGAGGCGCTTAAACATCAGCTCAGCCTCCTTGAGACTGCTCAGGCTGAGGTAGGATTTCTATAAAAAAATATGATTTTTGGGTTCCGCTGTATCCCGCATACGCATTTACAGTCACACGCTTTACTGATTAGTAAATATTAGTTTTTGAACGTTGGCAGGCAGCTGAAGAGCAGCAAGCGGCCATCATGCAACTCATACACAAATATGAAACGGAGGATGTATTGGGGAAACTTAGTGAAACTGGTATATTCTTTTTTTATCCCGTTTTTGTATCCCGCATAGGGCTGGGCGGTACTGAGGATCTAGAGACAGTCATTTTTCCACATTCCACACAATTTTAGAGACATTACGTGTGGAGTGGCAGAGCTTATAGCCGCGTTTTGTCTTGCCGTAGCGGAGAATTGAAAATTATTCTTTCCATCAAGTGGAGATCGAACCTACAACGATATCTTTCACATTCAAACGCTGCGTTGTGCTACAATAATTATATAATTTATGTCCTTTAATATTTTACTTTTATATTTTTATTGTTTAGACGAAATGGATTCAAGCGACGAAGGTAAGGAGTCCGCGAAGCAGCCCCGCCCCGCCACCAGGCCTAAGACCAGACTACGTATAAAAACTGCGGGTAATTTTAAATTTACTTATATTTTAAGTAAAATAATTTGCTAATACTGTTCCCCTACATTCGTATTACAAAAATATTAATAAATAAAATGCAAAATAAAAAAACTACGTCTTTATAATGTACATATTTATATTGAAAAATATAAAAAAATTTTGTTTCCTTTTTGTACAATACGGTTCACTCTCTACTCTCCGTTCCGCAATTGCCGCAAAGTGTGCGCCGAATTTTGGAGGCATTGCGTGTCGAGTGGCGGAACTCAACGCTACGCTTTGCCTGGACACCAGAGCGAGGAAACGGAAATATAAATTTAAATAAATATTTCATTTCCTTGAGTAGGGATCGAACCCACAACCAGTCACGTTTACAGTCGCACTTCGTGTCCCTGCGCCACAACTGGTTTCATATTATATTAATTATTTTCGTAAAAAGTATGTAACTAGGAAAAGGAGTGTCTTATGTGTGCAGGAGTGTCATATGTCTTATCACCCAGTGATCTCCATTCCATCTGTGTACCCTACTATATAGTGTGACGTTAATAAAAAAACAAGGGTCTAATGGGGAACGGTGTCTTAACCCTCACTTCCCTCTACCCACCCAGCTATAATCTAATAGCTAAAAAAGTTGATGAAGCTAAAACAAGCTAAACATATTTTTCAGGAGTGGGACCAGATGCTCGAAATGCCTTTGGTAGTATGCAAGCAAGGGAGTCCTTGGAAGAACTTGACCCTTCCAGTTCTGATACGGATATGTCAGAAACTCAGTTGTATGGTAAGATGTTTAAAAATGTGTAAAAAAATTAACTTAAGATGTTTCCTGTTCATGTGGTCGTTGCCCATTGAGCCATACGGTGAAGCCTTCGTATAGACGACCACGACTATAGTGGGGTCGATTCCCGCTCGTGGGTATGGATTATTTAATGGAGTCCAAATTCGGCTTCGCTGCTTAAATTTTTTATATTAATTATACAAAATCTTTACTTAAATTGTAGCCTTTGTGTTATTTTGATGTATATTACTGTAAAGTTTCATCTGAATCGTTCAGTAGTTATTGCGTAAAAGTGAAACAAACATCCATCATCACAAACTTTCACATTTATAATTTTGGTAGGATTCTCATTTCTCAATGTCTCAAAAAACTTTAAATTTCTCAGAAATTCAGCGGTGCGTAGGGAACCTAGTGTCTTAAAACAGGGTTAAATAATTGTAAAAGAAATTCTGTAGTCCATGTGGTTCTGCTAACATATGAAATAAATGGTTTCCTATATATTTCCTATATATAATAATATTTATTTCTGTGTGTCGCCGCTCGCTAGGTGACGGGGGGCGCTGGTCGCGGCCGCGTCCCGCCACGCGCACTCTAGCGGCCGCGGACCACTACGCAGATCTAGTGCATGGTGGGTAAACACACTAAGATTAGCGTCTAAATTATTAATCTTTAAATATTTTGTTTTTTTCTTAATACTAGTATATATAAACGTTTTAGCATTCTGCCAACTCAACTGTAACAACGCAGCTTTTAATTATATTTTTAAGAATAGAAAAAACAATAGCTTGGTGATTACTTTATCACTTTCAGAACAGTTTTTAAGAGACGCGGGTTCGAATCTCGCTACGTTCATTTATGTACATTTTCTAAATTATTTTTCTAATAAAGAATAGATTTTTTTTTGAATTAGATTAAAGAATAGATTCATTGAGTTAAATTTTCTTTCTAAATTCCAATTCAATACGTACCGTTTGGCGCTGCTTTCTCTGACTGCCCTGTAAGGGATGAAGCACCAAAAAAAGTAACAAAAAAATGGATGCTACTGAATCCCGCATGTAATAAAACAAACAGAGAGAATCTTAGCAAGGAAAATGTTTATGTTAATATTTCTATATATATATATTTCTAGGTGCGGAGGAGGGTTCTAACACTGAGGGCTCTCTGGGCAGTTCTTCGGAGAGCGAGTTGAGGTTGACGAGCGCTCATCCGGGAAGAGCGTCTGCGCTTAGTGATAATGAATTTTAATTTACTTTTTAGGTTTATTAAAGAAAATCGTTATTTTGTTTAAATTTTTGGCCTTTTTCAATGTTATTTATTTTGTCATATGAATTTAAGATAATATGTATCTATATATCATATACGTTTGTTTCATTAACTTTGCAACGTTACTAGTTTACAAAAGGTACTAGTATGTACTGTTTTATCGACCCAGCGTTCTCACAAGTTAATTTATCATTGCTCCACTAAACAGAGAAGTACTTCAAGTAACTATAATACGCAAAAAAAAACCAAAAAAAAAATACAAGAGCCGGCCAGTACTGATGCCGACAATATTATACATTAGGTATATCTATATTTTTTGATTTAATTCTTTTTGATTAAATTATTTCTTCAATTAAATTATATTATCATTATAAAATAATAATAATAATATAAATTATATTAATAATAAATTATATTAAATTATATTATTAATTATTAAATTTAATAATACTAAGTTTTTTAATGTGTATTGTAGTGAATTGTATTGTATTTTACAAAATAATAAAGGATACATTACTTCTTAAAGAAAATATGGTATTTATTTATTACAATATATAAAAGCTCGACATTATTTTCCTAATGAAAATAGTATTTTTTATATTTTATTTTATTTTAACAGACCTAGTATAGACGCTTTTTTTGGCACTTTTTAAACTGGCAACAATATGTTTTTTTGAACTAGCAACAACATGTTTAAAAAAAATACTTTCTGAATTAGTTATTAATTATCAAATAAAAATGCCATATTTCATATAAGATTGTATTTATTTGTTTCAAGCAGTTTATACATTAAATAATCGCGTTTCTATATACAAATGTTTGTAGATATCTATGTTATAATTGTAAAAAAGTTAAAAAATACACTCTAGATAAATCTAAATTTTTAACATGCCGATATTTATTTTTTTTACATAATTTTACTTAAAAATATATATAAATTCATAATTTTAGTAAATATTTTAAAAAAAACAATTGCATATTAAAAAATTGTATTCATCTCGCTTAATATGAAATATTTTTTTTATTTCATTCTTATATACATGTTATAGCTAATTAATCTCAATAAGACTGGTTTCAAAAAGTAAAAAAATCTTAAAGTATAGAATATAGGTACGTTTTTAAAGTGCAACATATACAGGGTGGAAGAGGCAGCGCTCCATTTACGGAAACAGCATATAGGGTAAAATATTTCAAACCTATACCTAAAGAAATTAATCAAGATGCCTCAACAGTTTGGACGTAGGATTTTTTTTTCATTTCACGATTTTTATCCATACCTGTATTTCGTGTGACGCAATTACGTATAGATCCCAATAACATAAACACTTACTACTACAAAAATACTACTAAAGGTTAAACAACTTTGAACTTTATCGCCAATATATACGACTCGATTTCGAAATGAGGCGTGTGCGGCGGTGTTCCTTTGATAGGTTTATGTGTGCGTGCGCCATCCTTACAAATGGCGTTTTGTTTTAAAATGACAATTTTATTATTTATTTTGTTTGAAAAAAAAAACTTTTTCATTTTTGGGATTTTTTTTTTTTTTGAAGTATATTAGGCTTTTATAGAGTAGTTAAAACTGTGGTTTCATTTAATGTGGTGCTGACACTTCCACCCTGTATATATATTATATGTTTATCTGTGGTAAAAGTGTATAAGAAATTAAAAAACACACTTAATAACAAACACAAAAGTTATACATAGCCTATGATTGTTAAAATTTAAACATTACACGTGGTAACAAGAAATAAAGCTAGAAAAAGACTAATCTAAATAAACATGTTTAAATAAATTGAATCAAGATGGCGTTTTTAATGTGTGGCTATATTTCAAAATGTCGTTAAAACCGAAAATGGCGGTCGATTATGTTTAATAAAAGATAATATATTATTGTTGTTTATATTATTATTAATGCTATAACTTTTAATATTCAGTATTTTTTGCCAAATCAGTTCGTTTTTATAGTAAAGTAAAAACTGCCATCTTATTTCAATAGTTTTTCTTATACTTTTACATTAAAATAATAAAAAATTGAGCAAATTTAGATGCGTTATATACATACCAATGGTGTCGTTGAGACGATTTGGCACCGGTTAGGTACATCGGACTTGAGTTCAAATTTACAAGTTAAAATTAATTAAATAACTAAAATAAGAACAACTAAAATAAGATTAAGTAAAGGTTTTTTAGATATAAACGTTCTTTTTTACAAATCTGATGGGCTTTATAAGATTTTCGTTGATAACCTTGTAAAAATGAAGGTTTTCAGTATAACATTGTATATGATATTAGATAATATTTCAGATTTTTGATTCATTTAAGCATCTTTATCTATTATATTAATTCGGAAATTCCAAGTTATATCGTTCTTTTATGTCCGTCCATTTTAAGAAAAATCATAAGTTTTATCACATATTTAAGTATGTGTGCGGGATATAGCGTGAAGGTGATTTTTTTAATAAGTTTTATAAAAATCGGCCTAATTAGTAAGTCTTAAGATACGAACATCCCGCGTTCCTGGAGTAAAATATAAATGTATAATATGAGTGAATTACCATTTAGACAGATATTTGAAAATTTTATAAAATTACTTTTTAATTATTTTATGAGTCTCTTGAAGATAATTTATGATCGAAGAGTTTTCGTTTTTTATAAGTTTTATATCTACAAAACATTAAAGCTATATAAGTAAATCTTAGACATATTATGTATGTATAATTAAAATAACACAGATATTTGACGATAAAGAACAAATGTACACGTGGTCGCAATCCAAGAATGGGACAGTAAAAAAAATTAAAATTTTTATTGGAAAATTGCTGCAATTTCTTTTTAGCATTAAAACTTGTTTTTGTCGCTGTATATAAAGTAAATACGTTTTATTTTTTTTATTATGTATTTATCTTAATAAAAAAGGTTTGTAACTTCTGTCCTATACAGTTATTAATGTTTGAACAGTCCGTGGTCTTAAATTACGCCACTTTCAGTTAGTAAGTGAGTGTTAGTACTTTAGATTTGATGAAATTTATGAGTTAGTCACTAAATGGTGATATTAATTGATGAGATATGAAGATAATGTTATATTTTACAAAATTAGGGGTAAATATTATGTTTGCTTTTTTTAGAAAACGTATAATAAAAATTGAAAGTAGCAGGATTTGAACCTACGGCTCCTTGAAATCGTTTAACAGCCCTGACTTCCAAGAAGTGCGGGCTTAAATCTGCTAAATTCAAGCTTATTCTTTACATTTTCTAAAAAAGTATTTTCTTTACCTCGATTTGGTAACAAGGCAAAGCGCGGCGTCGAGTTCCACCACTCAAAACGCAATAACTCGAGAATTTATCGGAAATTGAGGGACGGAAGTGTCTTAATAGGGACGGATTTTTTAACACTAGGTTCCCAGATTCCCTCCGCCTACCTTGCTACTTATCTCGGTTATTTAAAATAAAAAATAATATAAAATAAATATTTTTTCAAAGCGAATTACAATTTTGTATAATTAATGTATAGAATATATTAATATTTCTATAATAGTCTTTGAGCTTATTTATTACAGCTTACGATCTAATAATGTACATTTTTAATTATAATACGATAAAGCTATTACTTTTCATATATTCATAAAAAAACTAGTAGTTTGATAACTACAAAATAAAGTAAATTTTATAATAATAATAAAAGTATGAAGGTGCTCTGAAACATTAAAAATAGAATGGAGAAAAAAAATATTTGTAAAAACAAAAACCCCGACTGCATCAAACTAAAACGAAAGTAAACAAGCCCAATAGTTTATTAGGATTAACAGTCGGGACCTCTTTAAATTATGCGGGGTTCCTAAAGATTCTATTGATTGAAGAATTACTTATAGGTCCCGACTGTTAATCCTAATAAACTATTGGGCTTGTTTACTTTCGTTTTAGTTTGATGCAGTCGGGGTTTTTGTTTTTACAAATATTTTTTTATTTTTCATTTTTTTGTTAGAATTTATTATGGTAATGATAATAATGATATACCTTTTTGAAATCCTGAAATTGAGCTCTTGAATTTAATACCCATATTATGGTATTTGAAACGAAAAAAAATTTTTTCACTAAATTCAATGGCGTACCGCAGCCGCCATGATATTTTTTTATTAACGTCACCTATCTAAGAACACTTGGGCTGCTAATACAAATCTAACGATACCTCAAATATGTAAATCCGTTCAGCGGTTCTGGAGATACGAGGTAATAAAGAATATTACATACATACAAGATACGCGCGAAAAACATTACCCTTCCTTAGCAGTCGGGAATTAAGTCACAATTTGTTCTTTCGTGAAGTAAATAATAATAAGGATATAATAAATATGGTGATTATTAATATAGCATTGTAAAAGCTATAATTTTTATTATCTTCAGTTTTTCTTTGTAATTTTGGTTATTATTGGATAAAACGAATAAGTCGATTTTAATATATATTTTTTTCTGTTTGAGAGTAGTTTTACTCATGATACGACAAAATATGTTCTGGTGCTGCTACTCTGATGCTGTTCCTGCTGTTCTGATGCTGTTTGATTAACAGCTTTTTTCCAGTAGATTAAAAGATGAAGAAGCTGGTCTGATATATATATTTTTTACTGGGATTGATTAGATTGCGAGGACTCAGTGCCAGAGCTGGCGAGCGAGTCGTGGTGCTCCGCCGCGTGCCTGCTCTCGTCGCACACGGCTATGAACTGTTCTGCGTATGCCCTGAAATAATTTTTGAGGAATTTAGTTTAGTAAAAAGCAGCTTCACGCTATATCCCGCACACAGCAGGGTAGGCAGAGGGAACCTAGTGTTAAGAACTCCGTTCCACTTTCTGTCGAATTCTGGAGTAATTGCGTGTTGAGTGGCAGAACTCAACGCCGCGCTTAACCTCGACACCAGAGCGAAGAAATGAAAGAAATGAAAGAAGTAAATATTTTATCTCCTCGAGTGGGGATCGAACCCACAACCAGTTCCTTTTACAGTCACACCTCGTGCCCCTGCGCCACGACTGATCTCATCTGGTAGTTTATTACTTACATATTATCTTGAATAAAACAAATATATAGGGAAACCTCATGGAGAAGTGGTACTGTGTGGGACTGTAAATGCGATGGTTATGGATTCGGCCCAGCCGGGGCCTAGTGATTATGATTTAATTATTTTTTAACTAGGGTAGGGTAGGGTAAGGTAGGCAGAGGTAATCTAGATACTGTGTTCCCATATTAATATATTTCAGTTTTCCATTGCTCTGCAGGCGTGTTGGGTGCCGGAATTCGCGTCTTGCCTCGTCGTCAAGAGGAGGGAGTAATTAAACATATGGAAAACTTTATTTCCTCGAGTAAGAATCGAACTCGATGTGAGAAGAAATGTTACTTTAAAGTAAAAGTTACTTTACTAATCTATCTATATATATAAAAGGACTTGTGCTGACTGACTGAGGTAAGACGCACGCAGAGCCGTAACCGCTGATGGTAGAAACGTGAAATTTGGGCAGATGTTTATTTTCATATTCTGGACATCCACTAAGAAGGGAATTTCAAAAATTTTAACCCTAAAGGGCTGAAATAGGGGTTGAAAGTTTGTATGAAAAAAAAAATAATCTGCACCGATTTTTATAAAATTTGAAATTCAGACTCTTAAAAATATTTCATTGAACAAGTGTTTCATGGTTTTTAAGAATTCACCCCCTACGGGTTCAAATAAGGGGTTGAAAGTTTATATGGAAAAATCTTTAAATTGCCAACGATTTTTATAAAAATTTAAATTCAGACTGTTAAAAATATTTTTTGAACACGTGTTTCGTGGTTTTTTAGAATTCACCCCTTATAAGCGGGCGAAGCCGCGCGCGCCCTCTAGTCTTTAATACTTGACACGTCTCTCTTATCACCGTAAGTCAACGCCGCGCTATGTCTGTTAGAGTGAAGAAATAAAAATATTCATTTTCATTTATTATTTATATTTATTTTATTTAAGAAATTGGCTGTAATCGTATAATTGACGGATTAGATGTTTATTAAATTCTATAAACTGAAACGAATTGAAATCTTTTATTAATACAACCTTGATGTTGAAACGAATAGTGAAAAGTAAAATTTGTAAATTGAAAATATTCTTAATAATATTATATCTCAATATTTTCTTCGAATTTAAATGTACCTCATGGTTTGTAATTTTTCACAACTGTTATTGTTCCTTAATCGCGACGAATCGGTTGTTGTAATTGTACAGAAGTTATTAAAATAGATTTTTATAAAAGCAGCTTCGCGCTCTCCCCCGTTTAGCGGGGTTGGGTTCCGCTATTCAACATATGTTTTGAAATTTGACAGTGTGTGGGGAACAGAGCGTCTGAACACTAGGTTCCCTCTGCGTACCCGTTTATAAGTAGCGATATAACTAATAATTTTGTTAAGAATGAAAAATAATAATTTTACCGCTTTCCAATATTTTTTCGTTTTATATTATTCTAAGTTTGATGGTATTTAGTCTTTAAAAATGTTAACAAGATTAATCTCACCTATCCAACCCAGTATAGGTCCTCTTCAGGTCGTCCAGCGAGGGATGGTCCCTGTCAGCACGTTTGCGATGTATGCGCTCCAGGGACCTCGTTAGCTGGGCTTCTTGACGGCGGCGAGCTCGACGCTCTGATCTGGCTCGGGGGGAGCGACGACGACGGCGCTGAAGAAAAACATTGAAATTTCTATGAGAATCATGCTGTATACCGATACCAATTTCTGAGACATTGCTTTGTTGATTGTCAGCTTTGTCTGAGTCCACATTTGAACCCACAAATATCGCTTAAAGTCAGACGCCGTACCATTGCGCCGTCCCATTTTGTGAAAATATTGAAATAGATGGGGAAATAACTTATTGTTATCTTTTATATAGTTTCACGCTGCATCTCGCACATAGCAGGGAAGCCAGAGGGAACCTACAAACTTAGTGTTAAGTGCCTCCTTTCCTGTTAAGACATCCGCACCCTACTTTCCGCATCTCGGGGCATTGCGTGTGGAGTGGTGGAACTCAACGCTGTATTATTTATTATTTGAATCTTTTAATGATTTATTGTTCTCTCTTTGTAAATAAGTACAACTAAAATAATGTATATATTACAGAGGTCTAAATATCACAAGCAATAATATTACTTCATACATACATTATTATATACCTCTTTCATAAACGTTATACAATACAAATTCCGTACAAATATTGTAGTCCATAAACGCTAAGATTATATTATTAAAACATTACCAGACCGACAATAAAATGCTTTCGAAATCACAAATTATATTATTTTTAATTAAATATTATTAATACGTAATATAAATGTTGTCCTTACTAACGTTTTATACTTTCTTTTTTTTCAGTGTCCACGGCCACCTTGCTAACGGAAGTGGGTGGTGGGGCCATTCCACACTTTCCGCCGATTTTTGAGGTATTGCGTTTTAAGTGGCGAACGCCGCGCTTTGTCTTGTTACCATAGCGATGTATTAAAAATATTATATATAAATAATAGTTCATTCCCCCGACTGGGGATCGAACCCCCAACTGTCGCGTTTACAGTCACACGCATGTGCCACCGCGCCACGACGACGCGATTTATTAATATTTCTTAACTAGCGACCCGCTCGCGGCTTCGCCCGCTTGAATTAGATGATTATTCATTTAAGAAATAGAGATATTACGAACAGCCTTAATTATTAATTTAGTTATTTGGATAAGTATTCACGATATTCTTTGTAAAATAACTTATATTAGCTCCTGTACAGTTTTTAAATTAGTAACATATTTTAAGTAAATATATAATTGGTATACAGAATATATGTATATTATACGTATCTATGTAGATACGTATACGTTTTTAGGCATTTTTATATAATCTATGAAATAATCAATATTTTCGGTCAAGTTCAAGTCGTACTCATGACCCGAGAGTTTCGTACCAGTTTCAAGAATGTAGATACACCAAAAGAATAACTTATTAAAGTTGTCCTTTTTTATCAAATTAAGTACAGATTAAAATTTGTACCTAATAGTTTTTTTCTGTGACACAAATACAAAAAGTTGTCAATTTTTGAAAAATAATTTTGGAATTTTCCTTTATACGTGCCGTACCGTAGTTTTAACTTCTTAACAAATTTCGTAATTGTGTATCAACGGGAATTGTATAGTTTTGATAGAAAATGCGACAAATAACGATGCATAAACCCTCATAGTTTATCGTCATTTGATTGCGATGATTTAGAAGATAGATTTTTTTGTGCTCTAAGGGAATATAGACTTGAACATTGAGGTATCTAACCTTTAAGCGATCTTGTACAAAATACTCTTGACAGACAGACAAACGACAAAGTTATCTTAAAAGGATTTTGAGGTGTTTTTGTACTCTAAAATACCCTTGGCACATACATACATGCAACATACAGGTAAGTTATGAAATAATACTGCGGGATATTTTTACAGTGTCAGAGCATTTTTTTCTTGAGATATTTATTTTTTATACGTTTTTTAAAATAATATTAATAACAAACGAACGAACGGACTGAAGAACCTATTCAAAACATTTCTTTGAATATTAAATCATTTTTTATCACTGTGTTAAATAATTACGAATTAAGCTAGACTGTAACGAAGGTAATTTTCACCAACAATTCAATTTAGTTTACTTTGTAGTTAGTACTTTGAATAATTGAACTTTAAAAATACGTAAATTATCAACAGTCAAACAAATAAGACGTTTCTAAAGTAATTCTTTTGCCCAGAATCTTACCAGCGCGATTCAGAAAACGACGTTTTATGCACAGCGCCATCTATTGGAATTACAATTGAACTGTAAACATTCGAACATTAGAAAAATACTACTATGTTTATGTTAAATTTATTATAAGTATAGATTACACTAACACAACGTAATTAACGTTTAACAAATAATAACTTAATTATATGTTTTATGCGTTATCAACATTCATTACCATATGTAGTAAATAGATATCGTTGCGTATGTTTCTATTTTTTTTTCAAATATAAATATCTTAAAAACTTTAAGTACATTATTTTTTGATAGAGTGTAGCGGTAACCTTTCCAAACTATAAAAATATAAAGTCTCTAAATACGATCACTATATACAGTGTAAACTGCATGAAACGTCGATCGATTAAACAACAAATTTCTTTAACGAAATTATCACCTTTGCTTAGTTTAGCAGCTTATACTTTTTCCATACATTGATATCTATGTAATGCTACCCAATCTAAATATCGATAATTACACTACATCATTGTTAACTAATATGTTAAAAATTATTTCATTTCTTAATTTGTAAAAACTGCAGATGTTATATTAAACGTTTTGCTTGTGATATTGTTGCTTTATTACCTGGCCCGCAAGTACCACAACGGCTGGCAAATTTCTAAGAAATCAGTTGTTTTGTCCATATAATAAAAATGTAATTGATCCCTATCTAGGTATACATAGAAGATATATAAAAAAATATCATTGTAATATATATAAAACTTTTTTATAATATATATTAAAAAAACCCATAACAATGATTTTTAGAATTCATGTCTGTCTGTTTACTACCCGCAGCTGTGTACGTTCTTTTGTTTGTTATCTTGTAGCTATATTATCTAGCCCGCAATTACCACAACGGTTGGAAGTTAATTCTAGGAAATTAGTTATTTTGTTCATATAATAAAAATGTAGTTGATCCCTATCTAGGTATACATAGAACATATATAAAAAAATATCATTGTCATATATATAAAACTTTTTTATAATATACTAGCGACCCGCTCGCGGCTTCGCTCGCTTTAACTACTGAATTATAATTGTAGTGTACCTATGTTTGCAAAACACTTAAGATTACTAATGTGAAAATTATTTAAACCTTAATGCAACCCGCATTTTCGTAGTTCCAATAAGGATGTTCCAATTGCTTAAAAAACACACTTAAACAAATGACACAAACAACAGAAAACTTTAACGAAAGGAATTATAAACAACAGACTACCTACTATTCTCTTACCCAAAAATACTTAAACGAAAGATGTAACCAACTATGTGGCGTTGAAATACATCATAATTATTGGATAACTCCAAAATACGTGCAATCGCTTCTAAATTAACCTTGCTATGGAGCCAGGCGCAGAATTGAAGCATTCTCTCGTCCATCTCCGTAGTAGCTCCGAACGACATCTGGGCGTTGACACAGTATGAAATTGGAAGGATTATCAAATGTCATCTAGGCGGTCAACTCAGTCAAGAGAGACCCTCGGTTTCCTGAGGGACGCCCTTCTTAAACGACCAAGGTTCAATGCAAGGCTCATGAGTCGGATTTGGAGGAGAATAGAAAGTCCCTCGTCTTACGTCTGACCTCGGGCGGCCGGGTATGCCACGGAGTGCTGCTCCTTAGGTGCAGGTGATACATTGGCGCAGCGGAATGCGTTGGACGTGAGACGACCAATGTGTACCTCCAAGCTTTCTATATTTATGTTGCGATTATGCGTGGTGTTGCTCACTTAGTATGGCGCTTGCGCCACTCGACGGAGGATGAGGTTCTGGACCACCTGCAGGATTTCTCGTTGAGTGATACTCGCTAGGGCGTTGTGATGTCATCAGTGTATAGTGCGTAGAGAGCAGGTGATAAAATGCTGCCCTGGGGAACAACGGCAGCGATCGAGTCGCTGCTAGACCTCGAACTCTCAACTGTCACGCAAAATGTCCTGTCACTGAGGCAGGGAGGCAAAGACATGCGTGACGTGCTGGGGGGTGCCGGCACTGAGCACTTAATGAAGTAGGCCCGGGTGCCAACGCGGTCGAATACGCGCACTACGTCGAAGAAGACTACTATTGCACTCTCCTTTCGGTTGATCGCTGTTGCGGCGTAGTATAACCAGAGTGGTATACCCGCTTGCCAAACTGCTCGCTTCGCGGGTGGATGTGCGACTGGAGAAGTGAGAGGAATAACTTCTCGAACAGCTTGGCGACCGCGCTAAGGAGGGTTATAGATCGGTATCCCTCAGGCTGCGGGCTCTTCCCAGCCTTGGGCAACATGATGACCAGGCCTTGCTTCCATGCCCGGGGGAAAGAAGCCAGGGGGGTGCGGCGGATCCATTTTTATAAGCAAAAGGTTGCGGGGCGCGGGGGGACGCGTGGTGGGCGGCGAGCCGTTACTCAGCAAGAATTTTTTAGTACCATAATTTTAAATCTGTGCTACTAATCTTCTAAAGTACTTATTGAAATGAAAAACAGTAAACAACATTTTAATCTATATTAAATGGCCAAAAGGTAACTATTATACTTATATATATACTGAAAGTAAGAGTTAAACATGAGTCGATATAGCTTTTCTCTAAATCTATTTATAGTTTCGAAATATTGTAAAGAGCAAAGTTTATCTTTGTTTAACGTAGAAAATTAAGAACTTATTTAAAAGGATAAGGATTAATATCATTATGGACACACATCCCTTACAATAAGAAAATATATTTAAATTACTGTCTAATTTCCGTCTCCTCTACGCTTTCATTAGTAAGACTTAAAAGATTTTTATTTGCATTTCTTGTTCTACGACCTATGAACGACTTTTTCGTGGCATAATTAAATTAAAAAAGGAAATGTTTAAAAAGGTAAAAAATAATAATAAAAGAACAGAAGAAGAGTAAACAAAATAAACAATAGGATACTTAAACGAAAGAAATGATAAACAAAAGACTACCTACTATTCTAATAATCATAAAAGATGAAACTAAATATATCGCGCTGTAATAATACATTAAACTCTAATTATCCAATACGTACAATCGCATCTAAGTCTACTTCGCTACAGACGCGGGCGGGGAGACGGGCGCGGAGGACGCGTCGCGGGGCGCGGGGGGACGCATGGCGCGTGGTGAGCCGTTTCGCAGCAAGGATTTTTTGATATTGTAACAACTTCTAAAGTACTTATTAAAATGAAAAACAGTAAAAGACAGTTTTGATCTCCATTAAATGGCCAACGTAACTAATATACTTATTTATATGCTGAGAGTAAGGTAATAAATTAAACTTGCGCCAAAACTGCTGTTTATAGCCGGCGTGATGTGTCAACAATTAAATGCGTTTTTCTCTAAAACTATTCGTAATTTCAAATTAGTGTAAAAAGCAAATTTTATCTTCGTTTAACGTAGAAAATTAATAAACTATTTAAAAGGATAAGGATTGATACTATTATCGACAAACATCCCTCACAATAAAAAATATATTCAAATTACTATTTTTAGACAGAAATATGCTCACTGTATGTTATCCTTAGAAGATACAAATATGCTGTCGCTGACTTTTTTGTAGATCTTATTAGGAGGAATAATACTCTAGTACATTATTTTCATGTAGGACTTACCATTAAAGCAGCGCATGCGTGAAAGTGTCTCAACGGGTAGGACTTTATGCACATTTATCATATTTATGTCAAATTACAATAAAATATACATATAATAAACCATATATAAACCTTCCCTGAGAAATACTCTACCTAATGGTGAAAACCGCATCAAAATCCGTTGGGTGGTTTAGAAGAAGATCGCTTAGAAAGGCCAGACAGAGACGAAATGCGTTCTTATTTTATAAGATACTAGCGACCCGCTCGCGGCTTCGCCCACTTTAACTACTGAATTATTCATGTAATGTACCTATGTTTACAAAACACTTAAGATTACTAATTTGAATTTGAGTTCCAATAAGGATGTTCCAATTGTTTAAAAAAACACACTTAAACAAATGACACAAACAACAGAAAACTTTAACGAAAGAAATTATAAACAACAGCACACTTACTATTCTCTTACCCAAAAATACTTAAACGAAAGATGTAACCAACTCTTAATGTAATGTCGCGTTGAAATACATTATAATTATTGGATAACTCCAAAATACGTGCAATCGCTTCTAAATTAACTTTGCTATAGAGCCAGGCGCAGAATTGAAGCATTCTCTCGTCCATTTCTGTAGTAGCTCCGAACGACATCTGGGCGTTGACACAGTATGAAATTGGAAGGATTATCAAATGCCATCTAGGCGGTCAACTCAGTCAGGAGAGACCCTCGGTTTCCTGAGGGAGGCCCATCTTAAACGACCAAGGTTCAATGCAAGGCTCATGAGTCGGATTTGGAGGAGAATAGAAAGTCCCTCGGAAGTAGTCTTACGTCTGACCTCGGGCGGCCGGGTATGCCACGGAGTGCTGCCCCTTAGATGCAGGTGATACATTGGCGCAGCGGAATGCGTTAGACGCGAGACGACCAAAGTGTACCTCCAGGCTTTTTTATGCTGCGATGATACGTGGTGTTCCTCACTTAGAATGGCGCCTGCGTCACTCGACGGAGGATGAGGTTCTGGACCACCTGCAGGATTTCTCGTTGAGTGATACTCGTTAGGGCGTTGTGATGTCACCAGTGTATAGTGCGTAGAGAGCAGGTGATAAAATGCTGCCCTGGGGAACAACGGCAGCGATCGAGTCGCTGCTAGACCTCGAACTCTCAACTCTCACGCAAAATGTCCTGTCACTGAGGCAGGGAGGCAAAGACATGCGCGACGTGCTGGGGGGTGCCGGCTCTAAGCACTTAATGAAGTAGATCCGGGTGCCAACGCGGTCGAATACGCGCGCTACGTCGAAGAAGACTACTATTGCACTCTCCTTTCGGTTGATCGCTGTTGCGGCGTAATAATATAACCAGAGTGGTATACCGGCTTGCCAAACTGTTCGCTTCGCGGGTGGATGTGCGACTGGAGAAGTGAGAGGTATAATAATAACTTCTCGAACAGCTTGGCGACCGCGCTAAGGAGGGTTATAGATCGGTATCCCTCAGGCTGCGGGCTCTTCCCAGCCTTGGGCAACATGATGACAAGGCCTTCCTTCCATGCCCGGAGGAAAGAAGCCAGGGGGGTGCGGCGGATCCATTTTTATAAGCAAAAGGTTGCGGGGCGCGGGGGGACGCGTGGTGGGCGGCGAGCCGTTACACAGCAAGATTTTTTTAGTACCGTAATTTTAAATCTGTGCTACTAATCTTTTAAAGTACTTATTGAAATGAAAAACAGTAAACAACATTTTAATCTATATTAAATGGCCAAAAGGTAACTAATATACTTACATATATACTGAGGACGTAAGGGTTAAACATGAGTCGATATAGCTTTTCTCTAAAACTATTTGTAATTTCGAAATATTGTAAAGAGCAAAGTTTATCTTTGTTTAACGTAGAAAATTAATAACTTATTTAAAAGGATAAGGATTAATATCATTATGGACACACATCCCTTACAATAAGAAAATATATTTAAATTACCGTCTAATTTCCGTCTCCTCTACGCTTTCATTAGTAACACTTAAACGATTTTTATTTGCATTTCTTGTTCTACGATCTATGAACGACTTTTTCGTGGCATAATTTAATTAAAAAAGGAAATGTTTAAAAAAGTAAAAAAAATATAATAAAAGATCTGTTCTTAGAAGAGTAAACAAAATAAACAACAGGATACTTAAACGAAAGAAATGATAAACAAAAGACAACCTACTATTCTATTAATCAAAATAGATGAAACTAAATATATCGCGCTGAAATAAAACATTAACCTCTAATTATCCAATACGTACAATCGCATCTAAATCTACTTCGCTACAGAGGCAGGCAGGGAGACGGGCGCGGGGGACGCGTCGAGGGGCGCGGGGGGACGCATGGTGCGTGGTGAGCCGTTTCGCAGCAAGGATTTTTTGATATTGTAACAACTTCTAAAGTACTTATTAAAATGAAAAACAGTAAAAGACAGTTTTGATCTCCATTAAATGGCCAACGTAACTAATATACTTATTTATATGCTGAGAGTAAGGTATTAAATGAAACTTGCGCCAAAACTGCGGTTTATTGCCGGCGCGATGTGTCAACAATTAAATGCGTTTTTCTCTAAAACTATTCGTAATTTCCAATTAGTGTAAAGGATAAATTTTATCTTCGTTTAACGTAGAAAATTAATAAAGTATTTAAAATGATAAGGATTTTATTACCATTATGGACAAACATCCTTCACAATAAAAAATATATTCAAATTACTATTTTTAGACAGAAATATGCTCACTGTATGTTATCCTTAAAAGACAAATATGCTGTCTCTGACTTTTTTGTAGATCTTATTAATAGGAATAATACTTTAGTACAATGTTTTCATGTAAGACTTACCATTAAAGCAGCGCATGCGTGAAAGTTTCTCAACGGGTAGGACTTTATGCACATTTATCATATTTATGTCAAATTACATTAAAATATACATATAATAAACTATATATAAACTTTCCCTGAGAAATACTCTACCTAATGGTGAAAACCGCATCAAAATCCGTTGGGTGGTTTAGAAGAAGATCGCTTAGAAAGGCCAGACAGAGACGAAATGCGTTCTTATTTTATAAGATATAGAGATAGAGATAATGACACAAACAGCGAATTCCCAAAATATAAAAAGAATTTTACACGTTCTTTCAAAAAAAGGCAAGGCACAAATAACCTTATTTAAAGGTATTCTGTCCTCCATTTTCCTTCCATATTCGAGACATTGTATAGTACAGTTGATGAGTCGTGGCCGCTCTGAAGTTAATTGTAGACGTCTGCGCACATTTGAATTTAGGTTTTTTCCTACTTTTGACTATTGTCTACCTAAGGAAACGATGCGCTACAGTTCAGAAAGCTTTATTTCAGAGCGTCTACGACTTGTCGACCGTACTGTAGGTTAAAAAAAAAAATTATATCATGATCTTTTTACTGTAGGGGTTGCCTGGAAGAGATCACCTGCGGTGATAAGGCCGCCCTTACACCAATGCTTTTCTGTGTGATTGTTTTTGTTATTTGTAATTGTTCTTGTTGGTGTAATAAAGACTTAAATAATAATAATAATATATTCCCCAATGACGATCGAGTTCTTAGTTATCGCGTTCATAGATAAGACTTATAAAGGATATTATATACAAAGAAATATGTACTTACATCCTGTACAGGATAATATATGGGTGCGCCGTACGGTGCAGGTGGTAGCGGCAGCGTCGCGTACCGCGGTGGTACCACCATGCTCATTGGAACTCTTCCCAACTGAAAAAAAAGATATTTTTATATGACAATATATACAATAGTACGTACAAATTTACCAAAAATAACCTTTTTTTTATTTAGTTTGGTTAATTTTAATTTAAATATTTGCTTAAATTGACAAAATGTCATCCTCAACTAAAAATTTAATAATATTTGGGAGAGACCTTTATATATCTAAATATTGATGATAACTAGATGTACGTATGGTTGGCGAGTTTTGTAATTATCTAGGAATTGAAAATGGACGAAATTACGTTTTATCGTCGGCAAGTACTTAATATAAGTACCTACTTACTAAAGTACTTAGAGGTCTGTAAGCATAGTAATAATAAATTATATAAACGCGATTGGTTGTGGGTTCGATTCCCATTCGAGGTAATGAATTATTTATTAGAATATATATTTTCATTTCTTCGCTCTGGTGTCGAGGCAAAGCACGGCGTTGGCAAAGCTCAACATGCAATGCCGTGAGGAGCGCACTGACTTAACACTAAGCTCCTTCTACCTACTTTACTACATGCGGGATACAGCGTGAAGTAGCAGCGTCTTACAGTTAAAATTTATAAATAACAGTAAGTGTTTATAAACAGCGTGGGCGAGTCAGTCACGATCAGCTTTAGCTAGGCTAGGACAATGGAATGTCAGGTTTTACACTTCCTGACCGAGCCTTAAGCGTCCTACCGCATACTTTATGTCATCGCAAAAAATATGTAATCTGATAAAAAAAACTATTTATTTTAATTTATATTTCCATTTCTTCGCCCTGGTGTCGAGGCAAAGCGCGGTGTTGAGTTCTGCCACTCAACACGCAATGCCTCCAGAATTTGGCAGAAAGTGGGGAACGGAGTGTCTTAACACTAGGTTCCCTCTGCCTACCCTGCTGTGTGCGGGATACAGCGTGAAGCTGATTTTTTTTATAAAAAAAAAATTGTTTTTTTTATACATATTATGTGTAGCAAGGTAGGCTTAAAAGAGTTAGTGATAGGATATTCCGTTGTTCTTTTATTGACCGCTTTCAAAGGGACGAGTGGTAAAACTCAACGCCGGACTTGTTCGTACCAAAGTGGGGAAGTAAAAGTTTTCTGCGTAACTCTGCACATTGCAGAGTAGGCAGAGGGAATATGGGAATGGCATTCCCATTAAGACACTATCGATCTCCACTCTCCGTAAATTCAGAAGGCATTGAATCCGAGAAAAAATATTGTTCTTAGAGGCTTATTGCCTCTCCGATGAGAAATGTTGCAAGTATAAAAAACTAAGAAAGGTTATAAAATTTTCTCTATGGTAACACGCGATAATTGATTAGGTTATAATGCTTTTTTTTTTGTTGTTATACAGAAATCTCTATATATAATAAAAGGATAGAAAAGTCAATTCTGTACATGAAAGATATAAAAAAAATAAAAATTAGGCCGGCTTATATGTCGATTATAGAACCTAAAAAACCACTCAACAGAATTCTTGTCTGTCTGTCTGTCCGTCTGTCTGTCTGTCTGTCTGTCTGTCTGTTTGTTTGTTCGTCAATCACGCAAAAACTACTGGACAGAAATTGATGAATTTTTGCATGGTATTAGCCTAGGGTCTCAAGGTACATTTTTTTTGAGTTTCATTCCGAATTTCATTATAGTTTTATTTAAAAAAAATAAAAACTGAAAAATGTAAATTACTTGAAATACCGATAACTACTGTATAAAATTAATTTATTTTTAGCATGGTAATAGTTCAAAACCTAATGCATCTTATAGAATAGTTTTTATCATAGAGTACAAAGAAATTTTACCAGAAAAAATAACATAATTATATTTTTTTATAAAAAAAATCGACTTCTTCAATTTCAATCGGATTTCATACTCTGAACTTAACCAAACTTTCACCAAACTACCCTTTATGTGTACCCTTTCTAATAAAAAAAGAATCATTAAAATCGGTTGAGTTGATATTGAGATATTAGTCCATTTGTCGCGCACATACAAAATGTAAATTTGAGATTTATATGATTTTTTCATAGAGACCATTGTCGGAAATGAATTAAATTAAAATAGGACTACACGGGACGCACTAGCTTCCAAATAAAAAAAGAATCATCAAAATCGGTTCACACAGTCAAAAGTTCTGAGGTAACAAGGATAAAAAATACAGTCGAATTGATGGCCTCCTCTTTTAAGAAGTCGGTTAATAGAAATTTGGCATAATTAAATTACGATTATTGTATTTAACCACAATTTAATAGAAGAAAGTAAATTGAGGCCGTTCGTGGCACAGGGGCACAAAGCATAAACTGGTTGTGGGTTCTATTCTCACTTGAGGAAATTAAATATTTATTTAAATTTATATTTCCAGTTCATCGCTCTGGTGTCGAGGCAAAGTGCGGCGTTGAGTTTCACTACTCAGCACGCAATGCCTACAGAATTCCGCGGAAAGTAGAAAACAGGAAGTAGTGTCTTAACACTAGGTTCCCTCTGCCTACCCTGCTGCGTGCGGGATACAGCGTAAGATGAAAAAAGAAGTACAATTAATAGTTGTTTAGTCTACCATAATTATTATTTTAAACGTCAACGTTGGTGACATTAACAAAAATAATAAAGTAGGTATATTTTTCGGGACTAGCTCAAATGGCGATATCTGCAATAAAAAGTACAGTAACACCCCGACTTACCCTACCCCGTTTTACGCGAATTCGGAGATACATGGTTTTTCATTTTGATTGCCGCTCATCGGCTATCTTGCTCTGCACACTCAGTTTTCAGTATGCGACAGGTTTAAACATGTTCCGCGTGAAATTGTTTTACGTGCGCAGTGTGTTTTACTTATAATCTCTAATTATAATGTCTAAAAGAACGAAAAATGAGTCATTTGAGCATAACAAGAAAAGAAAACACTGTCTTTGGAGTGAAAACTAAATATAATTAAATTGAATTGGAAAAGAAGAAAAATTTTACTCGGCAGGCAACTTTGTTAGAATATATGAAGCCTTCCAGCTCAAAATAATTCCGGTTTAGGTTACTTTATTCATAAAAATGTAATTTTTTTTATTATCTTACACTTTATTAAACATTTTTCTTCTAAATTATGTTTTTTTTTAAACTCTGGTCCTGATTAAAGAAACTTTATATGCAAAGTTGAACACCGACTTACGCGAATTCGACTTACACGGCAATCGCTCGGTCCCACCTACCGCGTAAGTCCGGGGTATTACTGTATATGTATTTGGAAAGTAAATTCTGAGTGTGAGTTCATAGTTTATAAAACTTTATATTGTGTTTAGATAACGCGCTGATGGCAATACATTTTAATCATTCAGCGTTATATATATATATATATATATATATATATATATATATATATATATAAATTTGCATTCATTCACAGTACATATATTTCTCAAGACTTTATATATAAAAAATACATTAAATAATCATGTTAAGGAAGTATCAAATATATTAATGTCATCTGTTAAAATAACGTGGAGCTGACTAAACTTAATGCTATATTCAAAACAAATGAATTGTATGTAAATTTATTAATACGTTTCAAGTATGAAAAAAAAATGCAATATAATTGCGTTTCTTCTCCTTTTTTTTCCAATATTTTATATTTCTATTATTTATATCGATTTATCAGGGACGTAAATGCGGGAACAGAGCCATGCCATCTTAGTATAAAGTAACCTCTAAAAAATGTATTTACGTGTTATAGTTAAAGTATAAAAAGAATGTGTGATTCCTCTATAGAATATATTATTCTAGATTATATCATAAAAACAGGTTTAAACAGTGCATATGAATTTATCCTCCTGTAGGAACTATTTTCAATTACTATCAATACTACAATGTCAATACTATTTGGTATTATAGTGTAATTTTGAACATTTTGAATATTTTCCCGTCATTATGATGAAAAACATAGACTATTTTTAATTTGAAAAAATAATTTATTAACTATAAAAATATTGGTAGTTTTTCAAAAGGTATAAGAATTAAAAATTGCCTAAAATATGCTTCCTTCGCAAGTGTTGTAATAACTACTGCTATTAATTAACCAAAAAAATACTATAAATATTAAATATGCTCAATTATACAAAGTTTTTTTGTCAGCACCACTTTAAATAAAACCACAGTTTTAACTACTCCATAAAAAACCCAATAATAAAAGAGTCATGTTTTCAAACAAAATAAATAATAAAATTATCGTTGTAAAATAAAATATAATATGTCGAGAACGACGCACGCACACATAAACCTATCAAAGGGAAACCGCCGCATACGCCTCATTCCGAAATCGAGTCGTAGATATTGGCGGCAAAGTTCAAAGTTCTAAAGATTTTAGTAGTATTATTGTAGTAGCATGTGTTTACGTTATTGGTATCTATGCGTAACCGCGTCACACGAAATATAGATATGAATAAACATCGTGAAATGAACAAAAAAACCTACGTCTTCACTGTTGATGTATATTGCTTAATTTCTTTAAAATATTTTACCCTATATGCTGTTTCCGTAAAAGAAGCGCTGACGCTTCTCATCTCTTCTTTGTTAAAGGCCGTCGCGGCACAGGGGCACAAAGTTGTGGCTGTAACGCGACTGGTGTGGGTCCGATCCCCACTTGGAGGATTGAATTGTAATTTAATAATATTTTCATTTCTTTAATAATATTTTCAGTTCGCACATCAGTCACACATTACACGCAATATCTTAACACTAAGTTGCCCTGCTAAAGGCGGGATAAAGCGTGTATCTGGTTTTAACTTTGTGTGAGCCGATTAAAATAAAGTCCAGTCCAGTTGAGGCCAGTCGTGCACGAAGCGGCACGAAGTGTGACTGTGAAACTGACTGTTTGTGGGTTCGATCCCTACTCGAGAAGATGAAATATTTACTTAAATTTATATTTCCATTTCGTCGCACTGGTGTCGAGGTTAAGCACGGCGTTGAGTTCTGCCACTCAACACGCAATGCCTCCAGAATTCGGCAGAAAGTGGGGAATGGAGTGTCTTAACACTAGGTTCCCTTTGCCTAACCTGCTGTGTACGGGATACAGCGTGAAGCTGATTAAAATAAAACTAATACTCAATATTTAAGGGCAGTTTGCCAAAATACAAACAAAACAAGTATTTAAATCGGTTAAGCAGTTTCTGAGATTATCGTGAAGAAACGCACAGACAAGCAGACCAACTGACCAAGTCTTATTACATTATTAATTGTAATATCTTCTATGTACAGACACTGATGAGTTAGGATTTTATTGTACCTAAGTATCGATAAGTTAGATTTTTATTTCAAACATTCAATTGAAGATTCTTATAGAAGATACAAAAATGCGACCTAAAGTTTTAATAACTTTCTCATAAAAAATCTTCATTGCGTTGCAAACATACATAATAGGTATATCAAAACACGAATAAATTTCAGTGTGTTAAGTAAATAATTCTGTGGTATAAGCGGGCGAAGCCGCGAGCGGGTCGCTAGTATATAGATATTATTCTGTACATTTTTTTACGCTTTTTAAGCAATATTACATTAATTGGCATTGACGAAACAGTATTTAGATATGGTTCTTGGTTAAGTCAGAGCCAGTCGTGGCGCGGCGGTACAGGCATACGACTGTACACTTAATAGGTCGTGGGTTCAATTCCCACTTGAATGAATAAAATATTTAATATTTTCATTTCCTACGTCTGGTCGTAAAGAGGCAAAGCGTGACGATGAGTTTCGCAACTCAACACGCAATGCCTCCAAACATCGGCGCAGAGCGTGGAACGGAAGTGTCTTAAGACTAGGTTCCCAGGTTCCCTCTGCCTACCCTATTATGTACTGAATACAGCAATCATGCAATTAATGCAAATGCAATTTTCTTCAGTTATCTCGTGAAGATTATCATTCTCAGTAAATTTCAACTTAAATATGTATTTGCGTCATATTAAGTAAAAATACTGTTCTTTTTTTTTCAGTCCTTGTTCTTTTATTATACAATACCAACATATTTAAATTAATTATATTTAAATATTAAATTGAAAGTAATTACGGCGTCGGTCAACGATTTTATCTTTTAGCAAATTTTATTGAGCAATTAGTGTGTTTACTTTCTAATGGAAATGTTGACGATTTCTTAAAATGCTAAGAACTACCAGTTTACTCTATATTTGTATGTAAAAGTAAACAATGTTTTTCTCCGCATAGCGAGGTAGGTTGACGGAACCTAGGGTTAACTCCCTTTTCCAATTTCAGCCCCATTATCGAGTTGCTGTATGTTGAGTAGCGGAACTAAACGCCACACTTTATACCAGATGAGAGAAATTAAAATAATTTTATACTGTGTTTCTTCCAGACGTAAGAAGTGATAATATCTAAAAAAAAAATACTTAGAATTTACGAAGTATAATCATATTTTCCAGATAGTTCAAGATGTTGATCAAAATGATATAACGCACGAAGCTGGTCCTTACATCGGCCCGTTGGAATGCGGCTCACCTCTCGCTTTAGCTATTCTGTTTGACTAAATGGCATAAATTAATACTAAATTAACTAATATTATTTGTTAATTATGGATTTTCGAATATAATATGCCTTTTAAATGAAGACTTTTTACGGCGAGGCCAGTCGTGGTGCAGAGGTAAAAGCGTGTGAATGTAAATGCGATGAAAAAAGGAAATTTTTAAGATTTTAATATCCTCGTTCTAGCGTCGAGATATAGTACGGCGTTGAATTCTGTCACTCGAAACGCAATGCCTCCAGAATGTTTGTATATTTCAAAAAGAAAGACACTGACAGAGCAGATCTTATTGTGTTTTTCAACAAAATCTTCTTATCATATAGAGGCCAGTCGTGGCGCGGGGGCACAAGCGTGCGACTGTATATGTCACGTGTTGTGGGTTCGATTCACAATTTAAATGAAATATATATTTAATATTTTAAGTTCTTCGCTCTGGTATTGGCAAAGCACCGCGTTGAGCGCTGCTATTCAACACGCAATATCATCAGATCTAAGCGGAAAGTGGGGAGCGTAGTGTCTTACCACTAGGATCCCTTTTAGTCTAGCCTGATACAGCATGAAGCTGAAAAATACAGTCTAAAGGAATTAATTTTCTGATAGATTTCAAGTGCTCATTTTAAAAACCATAGAGCGGCAAATACATAAACTGTAAGACGCAAAAGTTATTTGTATTTCAGAACACCTAAAAAATAGTCAAAAGGCTTGGACAGATTTCAAAAGACGCGGGTTCGAATCTCGCTACATTTTACTACATTTTATATAGGTATTTTAAGAAAATGATTTACTTATTATAAATTCATAAAAAAAACATATAATTCCTACTTGAGAAAGAGAAACAAATATACTAGGTATTTAATGATCAACATAACACGTACATGTCATTCAATACCTCATATAGAGTGTTGTAGACACAAGACCGACCCACCTTGATACAAATACTAGCGATGTTAGAGACCTTCTCTAAACGCTTATATTTAATACGAGTTAAATACAAAATTAAATTAAATGCGGGATACAGCGTGAATCTGTCACGCTGTATCCCGCACACAGCAGAGTAGGTAGAGAGAACCTAGTGTTAAGATACTCCGTTCCTCACTCTCCGAATTTTTGAGGCATCACGTGTTGAATAGCGAAAGTCAACGTCAAAAAAATTAAAACTAAATTTGCCTTGGTACCAGAGCGAAGAAATAAAAATATTAATAAATAATAATCCATCCCCTCGACTGGGAATCGAACCCACAAGCGTTGCGTTACAGTCACAGCTTTGTGCCGCGGCCACGAAAGCCCTGAATGCTAGTAAAACTAGTGACTTTGTTTACTTACTTTGTGATTAGAAAACTAACAATAAATACATACTATAATTATGAATTGTTTTGTTAACTTCATGTCGTATTATATCATACTGATATGGAGAGAGAAAAGAGTGTTAAGGCACTCCGTCCTAAAGGCCAAGCACCGCCCAGTTTTCGAAATATTGCGTCGAGTGGTGCAACTCAACTTTGCGCTGTGTCTAGTTACCTGAGCAAGGAACCCACAACAGCCGCGTTAACAGCCACACGGCGTCCTCACTCTTCATGATTATTTATTCATTAAAATTAAATTAATTAAATTAGCTTCACGCTGTATCCCGCACACAGCAGGGTAGGCAGAGGGAACCTAGTGTTAAGACACTCCGTTCCCCACTTTCTGCCGAATTCTGTAGGCATTGCGTGTTGAGTGGCGGAACTCAACGCCGCGCTTAACCTCGACACCAGAGCGAAGAAATGGAAATATAAATTTAAGTAAATATTTCATCTCCTCGAGTGGGGATCGAACCCACAACCAGTCGGTTTGCAGTCACACCTCCTGCCGCTGCGCCACGACCGGCCTCGATTTATTCATTAATTTAGTAATTATGGTATTACGGAGATAAGAGACCAAGACCTGCATAATTTCCATTTTAATTGCTGGCGCTCACTTTCTAGTCGATCTTCGTGTAAGTATTTAAATAAAAATCTAAAAGGAATTTTGACTTGTGTTTATTAACCGACTCCAAAATGGAGGAAGTTCTTAATTTGACTGCACGGGTGTGGTCTTTTTCGCGTTTAAGAAGTCAGTGACAATTAATATAAGAATAGCATAATTAATATAAGAGGCCAGTCGTGGCGCAGTGGTACGAGGTGTGACTGCAAAACTGACTGGTTGTGGGTTCGATCCCCACTCGAGGAGATGAAATATTCACTTAAATTTATATTTCCATTTCTTTCCGCTCTGGTGTCGAGGTTAAGCGCGGCGTTGAGTTCTGCCACTCAATACGCAATGCCTCCAGAATTCGGCAGAAAGTGGGGAACTCAGTGTCTCAACACTAGGTTCCCTCTGCCTACCCTGCTGTGTGCGGGATACAGCGTGAAGCTGATTTATTTTTATAATAAATATCTACTAAATACAATGAACAACAGCTCGAGGAGCCCTGTCGTGGTGCAGGGGCGACTGTAAATGTGACAGGTTACAGGTTCGATTCACAGTCGAGGATTTTTTTAAGTTCCTCACTCAGGTAACTATACATAACGCGGTGTTGATTTTCGCAGCTCAACGAGCCTCCAGAATTTGACGGAAAGTAATAAACGAAAAAAATCTTAATGGGAATGGATTGTATTAACACATTGTTCCCAGTTTCCTTTTCCTCCCTACTAAGTGCAGCGTAAAACTAAAAACAAAAAACAGCGAATAAAATTTACTGAAAATAATTATTATACATATAGTTTCAAAAAACGCGTTTTCATTGTGAATGCGATGGGTATGCTTGGAGCTGTAAATGAGTCGCTTGGTGATCGTCGTTGAAATCGAGTGCTTTACCAATATCCTTTGAAGAGTTTCCCTATTCAGGTCCTGGCTCCATCATCAAACCAGCTCAATTATACCATATAATTGTAGCAACCTTAGCTACGTAGGTATAACTGCCAAATAGAGCAAATTAATTATGATATAGTGATAAGAGGATCAAATTCAGTTTTTTTAGATATTATTAAATATCTAAGTAGTTTTAAGTCGACCTAAAAACATATATTAAAAGTGTAACCATAAAACACTGCCACCGTTTCTTACGCCTGAGAAAAACGGAATGACACCTCAAAAAATATAAACAATTTACATTGGTTCTAATTATCTATAATGCAACGATTGTATGCACAGATAAGAGGAAAAGTGAGTGCAATCTACTAAAGTATGCGAGACACATCTTGGAGAATGTGAAATTTACATTTCGCGATCAAATTGACAGACGTGCTGCTTGTTATTTTCGCAACATTTGTCATACCCATATCGACGTGAAGATACTTGGTTACGTTAAAATGAACTAGTGAACTTTCTCCAGAGACCAGTCGTGGCGCTGGGGTACAAGAGTGCGACAGTAAGCGCCATGGAGGTTGTGAGTTGAACTCCCATTTAAGGAATGGAAATATCTTATATTTTCATTTCTTTGTTCTGGTAACGAGGCAAAGCGCGGCGTTGAGTTCCGGCACTCAACACGCAGTGTCTTCAGAATTCGGCGGAAAGTAGGAAACTGAAGAGTCTTAATGAAACGGACCCTTTTACCAGTAGGTATTCAGGTTCCCTTTGCTTCTGCCTATTATGCTAAGTGCGTGATACAGCATGAAGCTAAAAATACTTTCTCCTAATATTGGCTAACAGCTTATATTCTTTAGACTTAATTTATTAGGGTTCCGTAATTTAAAAAACAAGGCATCTTTATAGTATTACTTTGTTAGTCAAATTAGGTCATGTCAGAAAATTTGATATGTACAATATCTAATTTTGCATTATAATTAAATATCTAATATGTAACTAAGAGGTGCCATAGTTCATATATTCGAAGAGTATAATGATACTTAGGATAACTAATAACAAATTGCTGTAGTAGTTGACACACTACAGATTTGAATTAAATACTATACTATAATTAAATATCATAAATGTTTTATAAAAGTAAATTTATTACAATTATTAAATTTTCTTTCTTCAGGTAATAGCTAAGAGTTAAACAATCTAAATATAGGTTCATTAAACTTTTATTAGACTAATCTATCTCAAATGCGTGTAAGGCCAACGTGTAAAGCCTAATCATAAAAAAACTGCCTCAAAATATGCCTTATACAATAAAATTGCGAGTTTAATAATGGTAACATATAAAACATTCATATTTTTTGCTCACAGATGCTGGACCCCAAGGCGCCACTCAAAATTTAAACATTTTTTAATTTTATCTCTATCACCATCTATCTGTTATTATTACCATCTCTACAATATCACTATCACCATCTCTACAGTATCACTACCTCAATTTCTACAATATCACTATCACCATCTCTACAATATCACTATCACCATCTCTACAATATCACTATCACCATCTCTACAATATCACTATCTCTATCTCTACAATATCACTGTCACCATTTCTAGAATACTATCATCACCAGCTATCAGTTGGTACGTGAGTGATGGGTCACCTCTAAGCTCGATGGCAGCGAGGCAGTAATTTATTAGTAGTAGGTCTTTGAAAACGATATATTGCATTCTGGGCTTTCCAATGCAAATAAAGAGACAAATCGTACTAACGTACACTGAATATAGATTACAATATTATATTATTGAATACTTCTTAGAATTGTTTTTAGTAAATATGTTTATTATACATCTACTTTTGTTATATTTGTATATATCTCGTTATATCCCGCATATAGCAGGACAGGCAAAGGGAACCTAGTGTTAAGACACTCCGTTCCCCAGACACCTCCGAATTTTTGAAACATTGTTCAACATCGCGCTTTATCTTATCCAGAGCGAGGAGATGAAAATAATTGATTCTCCGGAGTGGAAATCGAACCCGCACCCATCGCATTTGTAGTAGACAGCCTCTAAACGTGCAATTTCATAAATCATAGATTTTATTAATGACGTAATAAATACTTAACAATTATACGAAACCAATAACAAAAATTTTGATTCAAACTTAACCTTATTTACAATTCAAGAATTGAGCACACAAACCACTCAAGAATGGTAAAATTTACAAACAAAACAATTAAAGTAACGGTAGTCCCATCACGAATGAACCCGTAACCTCTTGGCAGACGAAACTTCTCACGGTGCCAAGTGGGTCAAGTGTGATCTTCACGCTGCATCCCGCATATAGCAGGGTAAGCAGGGGGAACGTAGTGTTACGACACTCCGTTCTCCATGCACTGTTTGTTTCAAAGTCATTGCAGGTTTGGTGGCGCAATGCTCCATCGGGCAGTTCAAACTTAAAATATTTTGGAAGACTAAAATGTTTTAAGTCGTGGCGGCATGCAGTGGGAGTGCTACTGACTATAAACCAAATGTGATTGTGGGTTTGATTCTTTATCGGGGTTTTTTTTTATTTTCTCATCATGTGATGTTGAGTTTCGCTTAGTATACATTTCGGATGGACATTGTGCAAACTTTTCCCCGAGTTGGAATCGAACTCACAACCATTACATACTCGTATATTTTATTTCAAAATCGCGGTTTAACTTGGCATTTAGATATTATTTTCTCCATTTTCTGCACATATTAAGACATTTCGGAGCTTTGTCTACTCAAACTAATAAACAGTATAGGCGAATGTAAATGAACCTGTGACCTCTTAGCAACAACCTACCGCCAAGTGTGTCAAATAGGTATTTCCATACAACATAAATAAAGTTAACGCAAACTAGATCTTAACCACTTTCTTCTTTCATTTTAAATAATTATGCGTGCTTTCGTTTTTTTAAATATTAGCATAATAGTTAAAGAATGTTTGGCTTTGGGAATTTTTGATGTGTATTCTGTTCCATAAAGATCTTTGTTTTAAATGAAACTATTTTAACCGGATAAATCGCGTATATTTGGTACTTTTATACATTTTTGGAAACCCGACGTTTCGAACACTTTGCAGTAGTCCGTGGTCACGGGTAGACATGGGTAGTCTACCCGTCAAAATGTGTAATAATCGTGAAAATCAAAGAACTTATTAGATCTTTGTTTTTTAGATACGTCGATTTAAATTTGGTCGTTAGAACAATGCTTACTACACTTCTACTATAATTATATTAAAATTAAATTAAATTAGCTTCGCGCTGTATCCCGCATACAGCAGGGTAGGCAGAGGGAACCTAGTGTTTAGATACTTCGTTCCTCACTTTCTGCCGAATTCTGGAGGCATTGCGTGTTGAGTGGCAGAACTCAACGCCGCGCTTTGCCTCGACTCCAGAGCGAAGAAATGGAAATACAAATTTAAATAAATATTTCATCTCCTCGAGCGGGGATCGAACCCAAAACCAATCGGTTTTAAGTCACACTTTGTGTCACTGCGCCACGACTGGCCTCTACTACAATTATATTTAAGTTTTTTTAAGCTTCACGCTATATCCCGCAGGTTAAGTTAGCAAAGGTTAGCATTTTCCGGCTTTACCTCGTTACTACAGGGAGGAAAAGAAAACATCAAATATTTCAAGAATCGAACCTACAAACTGTCGCGTTAACAGTCACACGTTTATACCCTTGCGCCACTTCCGGTAAATTTAAATTAAAATCCAAATTATTGTTTACTTTTATAGCTTTTATTTGCGGCTTCGCCTGCGTGATCGAATTGAAATAACTACTAGTGGTGTATGATACATGACATAATATTCTACGTGGCCGAGACTTTGACCGCAAGTAAAGTGAGAAACATCGCAACAATTAACATAATAGTCGATTCATCTTAAAATATATTATCAATTCATCTAGCAGTTCCCGAGATAAGAGCTTTGAACGAAACAAACTCTTCAGTCTTATAATATGAGCATAGATCCAAATAGACAATTTCAGGCACCTTTAAATCGTCACATTAAAGTCGTCAGCACCTTTTCGGAAGGCAGTTCTGCTGATCAGAGCTGGAGCTGATCACGTAGAATGTTGGTGTAGAGTTGCTCGTTTCAATATAAACTCTAAATTTACTTCATTACACGATGAAACCCATTATACCTCATAATATAGTGGGTCAGCGTAAAATAATTTGTCGTGTTGACCAACAGTTGATGGAATGACCTATTCTCGTCACCTCACCGTAGTGGACAAAGTGCGGTGTTAAGTTCTGCCACTCAACACACAATTCCTCCGGAATTCGGCAGTAAGCGGGAAACGGAGTGTCTTAACACTAGGTTCTCTCTGCCTACCCTTCTGTGTGCCGGATGCAGCGTGAAGCTGATTTATTTCTTGCATAGTAATGTCATCCGGAAGTAGTAATTCATATGTCATCTAAGATATCACATAGAAAGTGTGACGTAACCGGAAGTAGCTTGCGCAAGTCATTAAAACATCTGCTTTAAATGACAAAAAAATGTTCGATTATGTAATATGTCGTTGCATCATTCCTGATGGGAGGGACGATTAACATTGATGGTATTAGTTGTTTACTAGTCCTCATTGGATAACGGAACTTAACGCTACCTTACTAAAAACAAACCTCATTACAAAATACAGTAGCTTAACGCTGTAGTAGCTGTCCCGCAAAGAGCGGGGAAGGCAAAAGGAACCTAGTGTTAAAATATTCCGTTTCCCACTTTTCATCTATTTTTCACGACGGTTTTATAAAGCTGAAATCTATCTAGTAGTGGAATTTTTATGTATAATCATTTCGTCGTCGACGAAAAAAGTAATTTTATACTTATTGAAAACATAAAAATTTGAACGTAGCGGGATTCGAACCCGCGCCTCCTGGAAACCAACCGACCTGGTCGTCTTTCCCGAGTGTGGAATAACACTTTAAAAATGTTCAAAAATAAGTAATTTTATAATTTACTTATATTTTTAACTGTACCAGCTGTAACAGAACCAAACAACGCTAAAACAGACATTTACAACAAGTGAGCATCGAAGCTGCGACCGATTAGCACAGCTTATTTTAGACACGCAATTCTAAACCTTTCTACTAGAAGTAACTAGAAAAACTATGTAAAAAATAATATTAGTAACACACAAATCTTATAAAAAGTATATATTTTTTACAAGTCCAGTGAAGCAAATAAAAAGTTAACCGCGACTGTTATTTGTCGGACACCGACGCGAACTGACGACACTTTCCAATTTACTGATCCCATGTTAGTGTAGTTTACACGTTTTTATAGATACTAATTTGGAAAATGTTGTACAGATTTCTTTTTATGTCTCTGGTAACGATGTAAAGAACGGCGTTGAGTTCCGAAACTCAACAAGTAATGTCTTGAAAATTGAGCGGAAAATAGAGAACGGAGTTTCATGAGACTAAGTTCACTTTTCTTCATTTCGATCGACACACTTTAACTGAGGAAGTGACTGAACCTTTTTTTAGCTTCACGCCATATGCCAAACGTGGCAATGCACGCAAAGGGAACCTGGGAGTCTAGTGTTTACACATTACGTTACCATCACATACTTCCAATTCCGTTGGAGGCATTTTATAGACCACTACGGCCTCATATCATTTCTTTACAATTGTGGCATACGGAGTAGTTAGTAGCATAAAATAGCTTCACGATGTATCCCTTATGAACCTACACTGCGTAGGCAGAGGAAGCCTAGCGTGAAGACACTGGACGCATTGCGTGGTGAGTGGCGGAACTCAACGCCGCGCTTTCCCTCGACACCAGAACGAAGAAATGAAAATATTAAATATTTCATTTCCTCGAGTCGGAATTGAACTCACAACAACCTGTCACGTTTACAGCCACACGCTTGTGCCCCTGCGTCACGAAGGCCTTAACTTCAACATTACATTACCAATATCTAATATTAAACTTGATCTGGTGGAACTCTGTGTAACTGATGGTTTTGGTAAGCGCTATCGAAGTATAGAGTTGCGAAATAATATCGCATACCAAATTATTTCATAATCAAAACCACATACAAAATACATACATATATTAAAACTTTAAAAAGTCATCGACCGTGACATACCGGAGATGCTTTCAATATGTATTTTTTTTAGTTTCACGCTGTATCCCGCACATGACAGGGCAGACAGAAGGAACCTAGTGTTTAGACGCTCGGTTCAACTTTTCGCTGAGTTCAGGAAGCTTTGCCGCGTTGCCAGAGCCAGGAAATTAAAATATGATATATTTCATTTCCTCCAATAGGAATTGAGCCCACAACCTGTCGCATCTACAGCCACACTTTGTGCCGCTGCGCCACGACCGGCCTCAACTAATAAGCTGATACACTTTATATTGCTGAGATCAATCAGGTTTCCTTCACTCGAATAATTTCCCATAATTCAGGTTAAATATGAGTAAAAGGCGCAAAAACTGGTGTATGTAACCACAATAACTCTTGGGGCAATTTCGAAAGTTTGCCTCATTTTGACAGATTACTATTTTCTTTTTTTTAGTTTCCCGCTGTACCCCGCATGACAAGGTAGACTGAGAGAAAGTAGTGTTAAGACACTCTCTCTCTACACTTTCCGCTCGTATTTCGAAACAATGCGTGTTGCGTGGCCTACCTCAACGCACAGAGCGAGGGCAAAGAAAATTTGTTGTGAAAAAACTCCTTTCTCCACATCCCTTACACCTTACATCTCATCATGTTGCGGTCATAAACTACTAAAGTGTAATTTTATGTAATCAACCAGCTAAGTTAAGAAAACAATATATATTTTTTTATCATTTTCGGCATGGCGTTAAGTCCTAGTACTAAACACGCAACATGAATTCGGGGTAGGAAAAATTGGAGAACAAAGTGTCTTGACACTACGTACTATTTTTTTACCTTGCATACGCGGGATACAGCGTGAAATTTGAAAAGAAATATCATATTTTTGTAATTTATAGCGTACAAGAAATATTTGTACATATCTATTAGTGCAACCTTGACATTTTTAGTGGTTGCGCAACCGAGCATGGGTACTAGTACTAGTGTTTACAGCCTTACCTACAGGTGCGACGAACTGTCATATAAATAAAATTATTGCGCTACATCGGCTCTTGCGCAAGTGTTGGGTGAAACATGAAATATATGTATGCTGACATATTATATTTTTAATATTTTATAAATATTTATTCACAAAATAAAATGAATTTGCCGTGTCTTCTTAATTTGCCTTGTCTACCGAGCTGATAGTAGCTTTATGAAGGACTGACATTACTGACATAGTCAGTCATAGTGACATAGTCTTATTGAATAAAAATATTTTTTTAACTTCACGCTGTATCCTGCCAACATAGCAGGGTAGGCCGGAGGAGCTTGGGTGTAGGTACCCAAGCTCCTTAACACTAGGATGATAAGACAGTTTGTTCCGATTAAGACACTTCTGTCCTTCTCCTTCCACTGAACAATTGCGTATTGAGTGGCGGAACTCAACACCGTTACCAGAGCGAGGAAATTAAAATATTACCTAAATATTTAATTTCATAGAGTGTGAACCGAATCCACAACCAGTTGCACACTTGTACCAATACGCCACAACTAGCCTCATGTTACTGATTTATTTCAAATTCAAAACTAATTATATTTAAAGGCACGTTATATTACTTTTATAACAATCATAACACAATTTGCAAAGGAATTTCTCAGTTGAATTTCAATCGAGCCTTGCCTAATTTCGCAGAAGTAAATAATGTGTTTCGGTCGCCGTGGGAACTGAGAGCAGGTTGAGCAACAGCAGGTGTTTCGCCGGTATTTGTTGTAGTAATATGATAAATGGCTAACTAAATTGAATTTAGATTATTTTGCTTATTTTAAAGTTTGAAGTATAATTTAGACGCGGCGGTTGTGGGTTTGAATAATTTTGACCGTAATATTGGTAGATTGATATATTTTAGAAACTAAATGTATTTGCCATTTGGAGGCTAGTCGTGGTGCTGAGTCACAGGACACCCAACTTGCAATACCTCCAGAATTCGGAGGAAAATGAGATAGGAAGTATATTAATGGGAACGGAGTGTCCTTACACCATGTTCCTAGGTTTTTACTTTTTGCCCATCTCTCATCACAGTATTAAGTACCACCAAACAAACACTCAATTCACATACAGTTGCCTAAGTTCTAAAACATCATATTATATTCGAACATTAAACCATCGTTTATAGTACGTAATTACAGGTACTAGACCCGTATGTGACCTGAATAGCTGACATTAGAGCCCAGATGAAACTACTTCTCGAGGATTTTCCCCATCCGGCCGTGCCGAATTGAGCAACTGGTCCGACTTGTAATAATTCATTTGATATCCTAAGGACTGTGTAAACCACTGATATCTATACTAATATTGTAAAGGTGAACTGTTTGTTTGGATGAACGCGCTTATCTCAGGAAGTACTGGTTCGTATTAAAAAAAATTATGGACTATACAAATCCATTTGAAGGGTTATCGTTTCGTTGTAACCCATTGTATATATTTAGCATATGTCAAACACATGAGCGAATTAAGATATAAGAGGGGTTGAGGGGGAAGTAGTTGTACTGGAGTTTAGCTCTGAAGATATGTTCGTGTAAATGTGTTTTTTTTATTTTTCAGGGTATTTTTTTTGTTGTGTTGTGTGTGTTTTTGGGGTGGGCATAAATCTATTCCAAGGTTGGAACGGAACATCTAGTTCGAACGATTCCTACGTCCATAGTCATGCACTGAAGTTGTAGATAAAAGCTAGTATGACATAATTTGAGTATTTCTTTAAGTATCACATTAATAGCGGTGTCGATATCAACAGTCGCAATATTGAGGCGTAATTAGTTTCGATTACTTGATAGAATGCTTATATAAAAAATTGTTTTAAGGATAAAACATGGCGTTGGGTTCCGCCACTAAATATTATACATAATATATGGTGGGGCAGAGTTTCGAAGATCTAGAAAATTGGGCGGTGCGTGGAGTACGGAAACCTTAACACTAGGTTCCATCTACCAACCCTGCTGCTGGATATAGTACAGTGTGAAGTAGTTTACTTATTACTTTAAAATAAGCAAAATAAACCGAACATATACTAAAATTTTACAAAATGACAGGATATTTGGCAAGTGCAGCCGTCGTCAGCGCGGCGTTCTAGAATGTAGGGCTCGAGCAGGTGAAAGGGACGGCCCTAGACGGTAGATCGTTTTACGTGCGATATACACTTTAGTATACTCTATAGTTACCTTCAGTATACCTTAACGCCGCTTAACACAACCTCTTGATTAACTTTGCGTATGACTGTATGCGCAATGGTTGTGGGTTTGATTTTCGCTTGAAGAAGGAATTATTTTTATTTCCTCGTATTTTTTTATGGAAAAGACAAGGCAAACGAGCGTTCGGGTCACCTAATAGTAAGTGATTACCGCCGCCCACGACCCCGTGCAACTCCAGAGGAGCTACAGGTGCGTCGCCGGCCGACAAGGTGGTTTGGGCTCCGGAGCCCGGCATTTCCTGATGCGAAACGCAGTGGCATAAAGCCACTACTTCACGCCGGTTTTAAATGCCGGCGGTGGTAATGATCCGGTCGAATCTGCCCATGCGTGTTGCCATTGCTGGCGACTTGACTCTACCACACGTACTATAGTCGCCTTTTACGACACCACCAGTACCAGGATGATCCTATTCTAGGCCGGGATCACACAACAAAAACAAGACAAAACGAGTTGAGTCCCATCACTCCTCACGCTCAACAGTCATGTAAATTGGGCGGTGCAAGGGAAACAGTGCCTTATCACCACGTTTCCTCTGGCTACCCCGCCAAATGCGGGATACAGCGTGATTATAATAAGGGACTATCGATGGAGCTGTAGCTTAAATTTTCGCTAGAACATGTGAAATACCATCAAAGTGCTACATTCACACATTGATGGAAATTTAATGACTATTTTAAGGTGCGAACGGCGTTGCAACACCACACGTCGATCAAGAGTAAAGGTCATTTGGAATTATAGTATTAGAGACGACGCGAAGTGCTTCACGCTGTTTACAATATTGGGCAATGTTTTGGTAAATTGGTTTGTTATTATATAATATGGACGCGGTTGTGGCACGATTGGAATGTAATTGGGTGTGGGTTCGATTCCTATTCGAGCGAATAATTATATTTAAATTTATTTTCTTTTATGACTTCAATATAATGAAATTTTACATTTCTTTAAAATCCCTCAAATGGGATTAAGCTCATTACATAACGTTACGTTGAGGTCAGTCGTGGCGCAGAGGTACAAAGTGTGACTGTAAAATCGACTGGTAGTGGGTTCGATCCCCACTCTAAGAAGTGAAATATTTATTTACATTTATATGTTCATTTCTTCGCTCTGGTGTCGAGGCAAAGCGCGGCGTTGAGTCCCGCCACTCAGCACACAATGCCTCCAGAATTCAGCGGAAAATGGGGAACGGAGTGTGATTTTAATAACGTTTACCAATGTCGTCCCAGTGGCGCTAAAATTTTCAACTTATTTACCTTCCCAGGATCATTTCTCACTGGAAGGCTTAGTTTTTGTGGCAAATGACAGCAGATACATCAATCATTATGTTCGTGAAGTGATTTATGTAATGTTGTGTAGTCTCCCATGGCAACGGTGAAAAATTGTTGTACGCCGCTTTACTATATATATTTCTATACTAATATTGTAAAAAAGAAGAGTCTGCTTCACGCTGTATCCCGCACACAGCGGGGTAGAGAGGGAACCTAGTGTTAAGAAACGCCATTTGCCTTTTATCGCCGAATTATGGAGGCTTTGCGTGTTGAGTAAGTGTTCAACGCCGCGCTTTGCCTCGACACTAGAGCGAATAAATGAAAATATTAATTTAATTAAATACTTTATTACGTCGAGTATAAAATCCACAACCGTCGCTTTACAATAACCCCCTTGTGCACCTGCGCCACGAGGGTTTTAATTGTTTGGTTGAATGCGCTAACCTCAGGAACTACAGGTTCGAATTATTTTTAAAAAATTATAGACGAAGGCTAGAGGCGATATTACAATATGTTAGTCTTCGTTGTGACCCACAGTACCTTCGTTAAAAGTTACCTCGGGCACTTACAACATGTCAAAAGTCTTACAAAACTCTTAATTATTTCCTTTTTAATTACGGGGACGTAGCAACAAGTAAATGATAGTTAATATGTGTTTAGATGGATTGATAAATTTGTTGTTTATTTGTTTCTTTATTCCGGTCTTTTGCGTGGTAGGTATAGAGAAAATAGTGATTAATCACTTTGGTCTTTAATTACCGTATGTTAAGATTTTTTTTAGGTTTACGCTGTTTCCCACACGTAGCAGGGAAGCATATAAACTGGGGAACTTAATGTTAAGGCACTCTATTCCCCATTAAGATACTTTTGTTCACAAATTCTCCTCAAATTATTGAGGCTTTACGTGTTGTGTGGCGGAACACAACGCCGCAACGATTCACCTTGACCACTTACCAGAGCGAGGAAAATGCTAAAGAATTTAAAAACATTGCCGTACGTCTACCAGAGCGGGGAATGAAAAAATATATTTTAAATCTAATGATTCCCCTGATGGGACCCGAACCCACCACCATTGCATTCACAGTCCCCACTGCGCCACGACGGCCGGACGCCCAAATGTCTTGATAAATAATGATAGCTCATTATTAGTAGGTATTTCGTAGTGTTTCGCCCGAGCGCCGCCCGCCGGGGTCAACCACCGACATTCAGCTTTCGATACAAATATAAATTATGTTAAAATTACCATAATATAAGCTTAATATGTTTGGAATGTTATCTATTTTGTGATTTTTTATATTTCTTATAATTTAATTTTATTTTTTATTCTTAAAAAAATAAAAATCGTCGCGCTTAGCACAATCCTAGAAATAGATTTTAGCTTTATGTTAAATTCCCCACATAGCGGGGGAAGTCAGAGGGAACCTAAGAATCTAGTGCTAAGACACTCAATTGCCTATTAAGATACTTCCGGTCCCGACTTTCCGCGGAATTCTGGAGGCATTGCGCGTTGCGAACCTCAAAATATAAAATATTTAATTTCCCCGACTGGGAATCGATCCCACAGCCTGTCGCGTTTACCACACCACGACTGGCCTCGACTAGATCTCTAAAATAAATTTGTTATCACATTACAAAACTTTCAATATAAAGTATTTACTGCGTTCCGTCGTACGGTAGCGGGTGTAGGCTCGCACGCAACAGGAGATTGCGTTACATTCGTTATAGTTTATAAGAAATGTGGTGAAATATGGTCTTGTAATACATATCTAATGTTCCTATAGTTCAATAGAATTTAGAATTTCCATTAGAAGGTAGCGGCTTCAAGTACAAAATACAATTTAAATTAATTATCTTACCTCGTCATAAAAAAAAACTGGTGAAAAGTAAAGAACAGTGTCAAATATTCGGTTCTACGTGCTTTAAAAAAAAATCAGCTTCACGCTGTATCCCGCACACAGCAGGGTAACCTAGTTAAGATACTCCGTTCCCCACTTTCTGCCGAATTCTGAAGGCATTGCGTGTTGAGTGGCGGAACTCAACGTCGCGCTTTACCTCAACACTAGAGCGAAGAAATGGAAATATAAATTTAAATAAGTATTAAATTTCCTCGAAGGGGGATCGAGCCCACAACCAGTCGATTTTACAGTCATACTTTGTGCCTCTGCGCCTCGACTGGCCTCAAAAAAAAATTATATAAATATAGAAAATTGTAATGTTGATTTATAATTTCAATTAAACAAATTACTTTTAAATATTTCAATAATATATCAAAAAAATAGTTTAATTCCACAAACATTTATGGATTTAAATATTTTTCAAGAAAAAAATCGTAAGGTTTTCGGTCTTGTAATTACGAGAAATCATTTTACTTTTCTTTTAAATATAACACGCTGGTATAATTTATGCGTAACCGAATCTTCCACTCTCGCTGTAGAAACGGAAAGCGGGCCGTCGGCGGGTCACAGGTGCTTTACCCTACGGTGTCGTTATCTCTATATATAATAAGACAGTAAAAATATTTTGTCTGTACATTTAGTAATTTTGACTGAAATGGATAGAGGGACACTTAAAAAGAATAATAGAAAGCAAAAAGATTCTTAATTTCTTGTCTGTCTGTCTGTCTGTCGACATATTTTTGTCCGCATTTTTCTCTGAAAATACTGAACCGATTTACTTGAAAATTTCACCAATTGCTTTGTTTTAACTCAACTTAAATACTGAAGTTTAGTTCATCAAAATCGGTTTATTAAAAAAAAAGTTATCGTCATTTGAAAGAAGTCGTAATTCATTCAACACAGAGATAAAGAACGATCTTGAAAGAAATATCAAGTAAATACAAAGATTTTTTGGTTGGTTCGTTCATATAATATATGTAACTAATTTAAAAACTGTACAGGAGTTAATATGCAATTGTTACAGTTATTTTACAAAGAATATTATGAATCCTTCAAATCAATAATTTAACATTTAAGGCTGTTTCTGAATGAATAAATTAAATTATTCACTGACATCAGCACATTTAACAGAGTATATTACATAGGTAAAAAGAACATAAAGTTACAAAAATATATACGTGTAATAAATAATTCGCTTTATGTATATTTTATAAATATCAAATATCAACAATGGTTGTATTTTTTTATTTAAAACAATCAAAAATTCTTTGACGATAATGTCGTAAAAAATCATATTAGAAGTCATTATAGTTGTCAATCAATTCTGCTTATTAAATCAATAATCATGTTTTTTAATTCTTTATATAAATATACTTGAGATCGCCCACAAAATTCCGAAAATTTTCCCAATTTCGAGAAATTACCTTTAATGTCAATGCTTCCCTAAGAACCTAAATTCTAAATTTCGGCGTTCTACACCGGGTAGTTTTAGCCAGTCAGTCTGTCGCTCAGTAATAAGAAGAGTTTTAAATACAGATTAAAATATTGAATAGCAGGCTAACTAAAGAGAATCTAGTGTTGAGACACTGCCTTCTTGACTTTCCGTTCAAATTCGAGACATTGATTAATTATTGATTAAGTGGCGGAACTCAACGACGCACTTTATTCTACCAGGGCGGTGAATAATTCATTCACGAACTTTCTAATGTAACCCACTGTATATACAAAGTTTAGTTATCCTCAAATGACCATGTAGACGACGCGGTAAAAGCTAGTATAATTGTAAATATATATATATATATATATATTATTTTAGCTTCATCCCATCCTATTATCACGCATATAGCAGGATAGGCAGAACGAACCTGGGATCTTAGTGTTAAGACACTTCCGTTCCCCACTTTCAGCCGAACTCTGGAGGCATTGTGTTCTGAGAGGCCACTTTTCGTCTCATAACCAGAGCGAGATAAAATACTAAAACATCAAATATTCCCTTTCTCCGAGTGGGAATCGAACCCACAACCAGTCGCGATTACTGTCACATTCTTGTCCTTGGCCATGCGCCACGACCAGCGTGAAAATAAAAAAAAAACAAAGAATCAAAATAGACGCGCCGTCTTGTTCTGCCACTCAACACGCAATGCCTCCAGAAATCGGCGGAAAGTGGCGAACGGAGTGTCTTAACACTAGGTTCCCTCTGCCTACCCTGCTGTGCGCGGGATACAGCGTGAAGCTGATTTTATTTTTATCAAAATAGATTTATAATATGTAATTTACAGATTTTTTCCTTATCAATTAGTATTAAAAAATCAAGAAATAATAGGTTTGATAGTGAAGAAGGTATCGAGTACGTATCGACAACAATAGAGGGCTTAACGGCAGATACACTACGCTTCGTTACATGCTTCTTGTTGTCGGATGAATGGACTGCAAAAACTACTAAATGATTGGAGTGACCATGAGTCGAGTGAGTAGATATTAGTGTATTAGTATTTTTTTTTAGGATAAAATTATCTAACCCAAAATAATTATTCTGTAAGGCCAGTCGTGGCGCATAAACGCGTATAACAGGTTGTGGGTTCTGTTACCATTTGAGGAAATAATTTATTTTATATTTTCATTTCCATGCTCTGATAACGATTACCTCGGGGCATCAAGTTGGTCACTCAACTCGCAAATCTTCCAGAATTTGGCGAAAAGTATTAGTGTTTAATGGGATCAGAGTGTTTTAATACTAGGTTTCCAGGTCTTCTCTCTACTATGTGCGGAATACAGCGTGAAGCTAAAAAAAAGTAATAATTTTATAGATTTTTTTTAAAACATTACTAGTACCATGAGAAGACAGATACACATTTAACCAGTGACTAGATTGTTCGTAATAGATAGTTAGTTATTTTGCGGTTTTAAATATTCTTTACGTTTCCTAGGAAATACATGAACGAGGTAATTTTATATAATTCCTTATTAAGAACTATGACAATGAAAAAATACCGTCGTGGCTCAGTGGTGCAGTGTAACATTGTAATTGCGACGGTCGTAGGTGCGATTCTGAGTTGGGGAATGATAATAATTATTTTCATTCCCTCATTCTGATATAAAATAAAGCGTCGTGTAGATTTCGTGGTCATCCATGTGCGATGCATGGGAAACGGAGTGTCTTAACAATAGGTTCCCCACGCCTACCTAGCTTTATGCTTTGAGATACAGATACAGATACAGATACAGTGAGGTTATAAAAAAGTAACAAGATTTTTTTTGCCTATGCGTTGTACTTTAACTCACTAACGTTTACATTTTAAATATTCTCATTTTCTCAAAGTACTTGAGAGACTCCTACTGGTACAAAATGACGAATATTAATAAGCTAACAAGATTTATCGTGTGTACTTAAATGCGAGTGTTTTAACACTCCCTCTGTCTACCCCACCGGACACAGCGTGATACAGCGTGAAGCTATAAAAAAATTAGAAAATAATAAATATCCACAAATATCTGAAATCAATGTCACGTAAGAGCGCGGCTTTCCCAGCCCGCGGCGGTCGACGACCCCCTCCTTATTGTTTATCTTTTACAACCAACTATTATTGCTACTTCACTTTATTACTTAACGAAGTTTTCTTCGGTCAGCCAATAACTTAGGTGATTTATATATTTGTAGTATTTGTCTGTACTGTAAACGCGTCGGTTGTGGGTTCGATTTCCGCTCGTTGGAATGAACTATTTTCAGTTCCTCGTCCTGGTAATAAGCCAATAGGCGTTTTGAAGGTTCCTTATCTTATAAGATAAATACAGATCTCTTACAGCGCTACTTTATTGTCTATATCATTTGTCTGTATGTCTGTTAAGACCATTTATCGAGTGGAGGTAATATAAATATTTTCGTACAAAATTAGTGCATACGGTAAAATTGCTGCTCAATTTTCGAGACATTGCGTGTTGAGTGGTGAAACTCAACACCGCGCCTTGTCTTGTTATCGTAAGAAAAATCGTTCGTATGAAAACAATTTACTCTCCTGAGCTTACATCGAACCTACAACCATCGCCATTACTACCGTGGCGGCCTAACCTAATGATATAAAAAAAAAAACGTATTATAATTTTCCACATACACATTTAATTCCCAACAAGCAATCATAGACTAATGAGCTTCATCTAGAAAGTTGGTATTGGAAAAAACTAAAATGGGAAATAAAAGGTATGTTGGGTCGATTTCTACGCCGGCCGCCGGACATCACCATAACCGCCGTGCCGACCGTCCACTGACTACTTATTTTACGTTTTTATAGCGCGACCACTTGTTTTACGTATTTAGAGTTTCTCTTGCGTAGTTTACTGGGGTAACTTTCGTAACTTGTGAGACTTGATAGAGGAATTGCATCTCGGGGAAGGTTTTACTAATTTTTTAACTTGTTTTAGTTTTACGATGTTTGTTAATTCAAATTGATTTAAAGAAAAGTAAATAACTGAGTGCTACCTTATTATAGATACAGCGCATAAAGCAAAATTTACCAAAAGTTCATAAAGATACCTAATTTGTTTTTTAAAAAAAAATCCTTATCTACAAATACTTATAGTTTCATATTTATAATAATATTAAAAAGCTGAAGGGTTTGTTTGGTTGATCGCGCTAATCTCAGAACCTTCTAGGACAGATTAAAAAAATAGGCTTAAATTACATCACCGCTACATTTCGATATCGAACACTGAGTTTGTGTTACGTGACATACATACATATCTCTTAGTTATTTCTAAATGGGTGGCTTAAAAGCTAATATAATACAAGATAAGCAATTCCAAGTATATGTAGGTCATGTTCTCAGGTAACACGAAAAACCTCTATCGCTCCGCATTCAATGGGCAATAAGTTTAAGGGGAAAGTAGTGTGGAGGCTGTTCTCTTCTGCGAATACTATGAGACGAACAGGTTGTTATGTAACAGTTCAATGTTCAGCTTTTGATTTTGAACAAGAGTTAGAAAATATTTCTATTTTTTCTCCATTTTCAATGATATCGGAGAAAATAATCAGCTTCACGCTGTATCCCGCACTATATCCCCATAGGCAGAGGGTTACCTAGTGTTAAGACACACCGTTCCCCACTTTCAGCCGGATTCTGGAGGCATTGCGTGTTGAGTGGCAGAACTCACCGCCGTGCATTGCCTCGACACCAGAGCGAAGAAATGGAAATATCAATTTTAAGTAAATATTTCATCTCCTCAAGTGGAGATCGAACCAGTCGTTACAGTCACACTTTGTGCCACTGCGCCACGACTGACCTCAAAATAGAATGAGAAAATAATGTAGACTTTTTTATTCGGGAGCAATATTTTAGTAAATATTTAGTGTAGGTACATTCAAAATAAGACCATCGTAAATAATATTTATATTTTAAATACTTTAGTTATAATTTATTTGGGAGCACGGTAGCATCCTAGAACAAAAATATAATTTTTCGGATAATTTTAAAAGGATAAAAAATACCCATCTATTTTGACTATAACTGGCAATCCAGATAACTTAAGATTATAAAATTTTCCTTTACCCTCTCCGCCATGTACTGAAGATAAAGATAAAAGAATATATACATACCTTATTATATAAAACTTACCGTTATTACAATGTTAATTGAATAGACTACAATTATACAGCGTGTTCTCTCTATAGAAAGTTGTTTTCACATCATAAATCAGAAATTATCATTTGTAATATGCCCTTTTATGGTCTTAGTCGCTTTACTCAAATTCGTGTTTTGTTTTGCACGCTCAATTTAAGTGTAATTTAATAAATTATCTACATATTATTTTTTGTATATAACTAGATTTTAAGGCTTTCGACTGAATAGCTGCACAACCTTAGAGAAAACGCGATAGATGTGGGTTCGATTTCCACTCTGGAGAATGATCTCTTTCCTAGTGTGTTAATAAGAATTCGCCACGCAACAGGCCAAGTGCTAAGGAAAAATGGACGACGTTTGGAGATCGAAGTCTGTTAATATTAGGTTCCATCAGCCCATCCTGCTATATAAGATATTTTTGGTTACCTGGTCGTATTCCAGGAGGCGCGGGTTCGAGTCCCGCTACGTTCATTTTTTTATATGTTTTCTAAATAAGTATTTTGGTACATAAAAGTTCCAGCGTGTTACCCAGCGTTGGTATCGAGTAAGGAAATCAATTTCTCCGATTGTCAATCGAACCCTGAACCGTTACGTTTATAACCAAACGCTGTGCCGCTGCGCCACCAGGAATGAATATTTTATATTACAACTAAAGTTGTAACGGTAATATGATGATTGCGCGAGGTACCGCGTGCGCGGCGCCGACGAGCGGTCTAATTGCTTTGGTTTTACTGGTAAAGGGCAACTGTTGATGATGTTTCATCACGACGCAACGGTCAATTGTTGATTTGTTGATGATTCCGTTGTGTTATTCAAAAATAAATAAATTTCTTTAGTTTTCGATTAATATAATTAAACTTCACCTTGTATCTCGCAGCCCATACTAGATAGTGTAGACAGAGGAAACTTGGGAACCTAGTGCTTAACACACTACACATTATGTTCCGATTAAACCACTCATTTATCATTTCGGTATAGCCCACAAGCAATATATACAATATTGAACTATAAATAAAGTACTAAATCTGGATGTTACAAGTTTTGTGGTAAATTTGTAGTAATTGTTATACCTAAAAGCATATAATTTTTTTTTGTCAATTATCATATTTAATGTTTAAATTTAAACATAAATTTATAACTCTTCAAAAAGATCTGAATATATTCTTGAATTGGAATCCATGACTTGGCTGAATATCAGATATAACACTAAATACTAAACATGCCAATTAAAAGCTACATTTTCAGCAAAACAAAGTAAAAAAACGCAATAAGCGAGTGCATAGTGTGTAACAACATAAATAATAGAATAGTATTCTTTAATTCTACGAAACAGCACTATTTGATGAGATCGCATCTCCACCTCGCTCCAGTTACCATGGCAACGCTCAGATAAACCACATGAGCTGAAGAAAGCCAATATTTTTATAATAATTCATCTTGTATACAACATTCTATTTTTTGTGATATTATTATCAAAACTTAAAAAAAATATATTAGGAATTTAAAATGTCATTATTGTAAATATATAAAACTCTTCAGTGACTGAACTGACGGAAAACGCACAGTCAAACCTATTAAAACTAAAGGAATATAAGAGAGCACTAGTAGAGGATTTCTCTAAATTCCTCCTGGAACAGGGTTTTTGTATATTTCGTTTTAAAATTCACGGAAACAAAGCTGCAGGTACCGTCTAGTATATGTAAAAAAATATATATTTATATTTAACATTTTTTTTAATTGTCTAATAACACTTTAAAAAATGTTAAATATAAAAAGAAAGATACGTTTTTTAGAAAAGTATAAAAAAATACCCTAGCAGGATTTGAAACTGCGCCTCTTGAAAAACGTCCAAACGCTCTGACCACTAAAGCCATACGTTCTCATCAAGCTACTTCGAAATTATTATACGTTTTTTTTTACAACTTATTTATCTTGTTAGCATCCCTGTAGGGAGATTTCTACAAATTTCTGCTACCCAAAGACAATTAATTACATAGAATTATCATTTGACAAGAGATAATGCTATTTACTAAATATTTTGAACATTTTTTAAAGTGTTATTCCACACCAAAGAAAATACAATAATACATTAAATAAGACATTCTAACAACATAAATAAGTTGTAAAAAAAAATCATCTCATTCCCCCCAAATGGAAATCGAACCCACAACCGTCACGTGTACAATCGCACGTTTTTCCACTGAGCAACGACGGCCTCAAAAAAACATTCAATATTTACATTTGAGCGTAAATCTTCGGAATGCGGCGCGACTCGCGACTCGCAAGGCAAGGAAGGATGGGCAGCGAAAGTGGCTGTACCGCGCCGGGTGCCGGCAAGTGTGTTAATATTATGGAGGCGAGAGACCTATAGCTCATTGTTTACCTTGTTTTCCAAAATATGTGGAACGGTGTGTGATGTGGTTTATTATTGCTGTTGAAACTTTTCAAATGTCGTCGTGGCTGTAGGTTGCGACGGTTGCGGGTTCGTTTCCATTTGCGTGCTCTGGTAACAAGACAAGTATTTGCGACATGACGTGTTGAGAGGCGGAACTCAATGCTGCGCCTTGTTTTGTTACCAGAGTTAATAATTCAAAGTATTAAATCATTAATTTCCCCAAATGAGAATTGAACACACAACCATCACGTTTGCAGTTGCGACTGCACCACAACGCCCCCAATTCTTCTTTTTTAGCTTCACGCTGTATGCACAAAGCAGGGTAGGCAGAGGGAAACTAGTGTTAAGACACTCCGTTCCCCACTTTCTTCCGAATTCTGGAGGCATTGCGTGTTGAGTGGCAGAACTTAACGCCGCGCTTAACTTCGACACCAGAGCGAAGAAATGGAAATATAAATTTAAGTAAATATTTCATCTCCTCGAGTGAAGATCGAACCCACAACCAGTCGGTTTTACAGTCACACCTCGTGCCACTGCGCCACGACCGGCCTCAATTCTTCTTAATAATGATTTAATAATTCCATTACTGTCTCTCCACGCCACAATTGACTGGATAATCTGGCTCGAGCTCTGTTTGTGTTTATGAGAGCGGAACGAGCGGCGCCGCGGCAAAAAACATAGCGTGTTAGAAATGTTCCGCACCGCACTGCACTGTTACAGTCGGTGGTCTTGGTGATTATTGATAAAGCATTTCCTTTAGCTAATATTAATTTTCAATGGCTTCTTGTAAGAGTTGTTTTTTTAGCTTCACGCTGCATCCCGTACATTAGAAGGCACAGAGGAGGACAGAGGGTTCCAGAAAATCTAGTGCTAAGACGCTCCGTTTCCTATTAACACTACCGTTCACCACCGCGTTGTGTGTCGAGTTAGCCACTCGACACTCGAATTCAACTTCGCGCTTTGCTTCTGTACCAGAGCAAGGAAAATGAAAACATTAAATAATTAAATCCCCTGAGTGGGAATCGAACTCACAACCCTTTACAGTCGCACGCTTATGTTCCTACGCCACGACAGATGATAGAAACGATACTTGATAACCAACCCCTTCGTTATTTATTCTATTTCCATTTTAAAAACAATGCGTATGTCGTAGTTCGGTGTTTAAGGAATAGGAAAATCATAGCTTATTCGAGATCCGGATAGGATGTGGATCAATAGATCAAAGAGCGCCGAATATTCAGCGCAGACGCATGCGCACGCGCAGCCAATGCTGAGTGTTGTGGGAATTGTGCTGAATCTCATTTTGCTGTTATTGTTACTGTTTTATAGAGGAGGAGGGGAGTGATTTATCTCTATATAGTCTCTGTAAATATTTTATAGACACTAGGAAACAAGTTGGTTCAATTTTTTTTCAGTATTCATTTATGCATATAACAGAGTGCCTACCGTGCTACAAGCGGAATAGATAGGACATATGAGAGGCAATTTTTAACACATTACAAATAGACTCAAAAGTTACATATGTATGTATAATACAATATACCACACAACTTTAAAATGCATATGTTTTATTTCTTTTTACAGAGAGAAGGTATCGAATTGCTGAAATGTGATCAAAAAACAGCATTGGATAGTAAAATCTACAACTTTGTTTTATTTATTTCAAAGAAGTACTGATTTGATCAAGGCGTTTCGAATATCGAAATAATCAAAATAAGGTATACCATATAATTTTTACTTAAGAAGCACAAATATGTCGATAAAATTACTTTTTTTTTAACAACTGTGTCTCATATATCGACTATTATAGTAATGTATGTATAGATATTTTTTTAAACGATCATTAGCATCAACAATCTTAGTGCAGGAAGACAACAGCGGTATGCGGAAACTGTACACGGGCTAGTGTCTTTGTAATATATATATGTATCTATTATTTTATATATTTACTACTTTTTATAGCATACCACTAGTTGTTGTCCACGACTTCGTTCGATTTAAATTAAATCAAAATCATAACTTTGTTTAAGTTAATTGAATAATTTTCAAAATTATAACTAAAGCACTTCAGGGAATATTTCCAAATTACATATTTTCAATATAAAACTACAACGTGAAAAATCCGTAACTACACGAAAATGTCGACTTATTGAGACACCTCCTACAATAAACGCTTTATTTGTTATTCTGGTTCTTACTCGCAGGAGTGAATTATTTTAATTTTCTCGTCCTGGTTACAAGATAAAGCGCGGCGTTGAGTTCCGCCATTAAACTCTTAAAGTCTAGATAATTAGGCAATGAATAGGAAACAGAGAGAGAGGCGAGATACAGCGTTAAGCTCACACTCTGTCCTACACTTTCATTTTCAAATTATTTTAAGACACACCAACCAACGCACAATAATAAGAATTCTTTAACTAAATATTATTTTTCTTGTACCTTCACAAATAAAGTCAAAAGGCTAAAACTGAACTGTCCAGTTATATAGAATAGAAAATTATAGTCATTTTAGTAGTGCAAGGTCTTCTGAGAATGGCGAAGGCATCTATCTAATTAGAAAACGAACGAGTGCCGCTATGGAAACTCGCATACACGTACTGTGTACGTATAGAATATTTAATCCATAGTGGAATTACAGATATCCCCTTGAGATGCTTTCTACTTTCAGGTTATTTCATAGTTTAACGTCTGAGAAAGTTTAGCCGCCGCTGTGGCGCAGTGGGGCTGGGTTTGGCTATGAACGTGATGCTTGTGAGTTCAATTACCACTCGGGGGAATAAATTGTTTTCATTTCACCGCTCTGGCAAGACAGAGAAACAAAGAAGGTATGGTTTTTTGACACAACAGCGTAAAGTTAAGCAAAATATAAGAACTAGTCGTGGCGCAGCGGCACGAAGTGTGACTGTAAAATCGAGTGGTTATGGGTTCGATCCCCATTCGAGGAGATGAAATTTTTACTTACGCTCTGGTGTCGAGGTTAAGCGCGGCGTTGAGTTCTGCCACTCAACACGCAATACCTTCAGAATTCGGCAGGAAGTGGGGAACGTCCTAGCACTAGGTTCCCTCTGCCTACCCTGCTGTGTGCGGGATACAGCGTGAAGCTGATTTTTTGATTTTTTAATAAGAGAGAAAACATAAACAATAAAATGGCAAAGATATTTTTTCTTTTTGAATGAATGATTAGATTATCTAATATTAGTAAAAAAAAACAACTATTTACTATAAGCGCGACAGTACCAAAACACTAATAATTACCATTTCCTCAAGCAATAATCAAACCTATACCATACAAGACTTTGAATACACGTACATTCCACAACAACATATAGGCTCAGTGGTCAGCTATAACTGACTCGTGTAGAGTCAAGAGTCAGTGGGTCGGTGGCGAATCACGACTGTGCTCTAACACGTTTCGCTGTGAACAGCTATAAGGCAGTTATCTAGAACTAATGATAAGGCAGATTTAATGTGCTCTATTCTATGATATTTAGTGGAAATAAAAAAATAAAACTTGGTGTATGTAGTTTTGATGGTGAATAATAAAAAGTCTACTCACAGTTTACACTGAGTATATTCAACTCCACTTTAGAGTACATATAGTTTGAACACAAATAGTAAATCACGACACAGCTTATACAAAAGTCAACCACAAACATATATATAAAAGAGAACACAAAAACTACAATAATATTACCAAATAATTGAGAAAACAATGGAATGTACATTAAGCGCATCGAGTGGCAAGCGTCGACTGTTATATGTAAAATATGGCGTCGATAAGAGGGTAGGCGTAAATTTAGAAAAATTAAAACTACTTACCGGTTCGGTCGACGGTAGTGAGCGCTTTCATATAATTAAACTAAATACGAGTATTTTTAAACATCTTTAAAGCGTTATTCCACGCTTAGGAAGTAAGTATAAATACGAGTACTTACTATAAAATATATAAATTCAATTAAACGTATGTTTGTATATAAGTGATAAATAAATAAATTATAATACTGAAATAGATAAATAACACATATTAAATAAACTATAAATGTATATAATAGTTCCCTGCACTTTATATTGTGCTAGTTGAATAGATTTTTAGGCGTCAAAATTGAAAAATAAATATATATTAAAAATGTATTCAAAACAATTGTGGTAAATCCTAACTTTTCATATTCCCGTAGGAATTGGCGAAAACCTCCCCTACACGATGTCGCGTCCTTAGAATAAAAGTAAATTTAACATTTTTGTAACTTTTAATTATTGTCTGAAAACAGATTTTTTTTAGTTTTATACTTTTAAGGGAAAGATAACAGAATCTCAATCGTTCAGTCTCCTTTCTCCACTTGTCATAAAAAGCTTATTTTATATTTCCATGCTCTTTTTATATCATTTTTTGAGTTATTCCACTTTTGACCCAAGAGGGCGTTGTGTATTTAAAAAATGATTTTTTCACAGATGGTTTCTAAGAGGAGCAGGTTCGAGTTTCGCTTAAATTGTCAAAATATTTTTGTTCCCTCTACAGTATTAGCTGTAAATAGTGTTAAGCACTAGGAGTACTACTACTAGTGTTGTGCAGATATCGAACTAGTAAATATCAATCACAACACCCGCGAGGTCACTAGGTCGTGATGACCGACGCAAGTCACTATTTCATACTTACTCTACTCTAATAACTCTCATACAATGAACATATCACCTCATCGAGTATATTAGGCTCGTCTCTAATCACTTTTTTTTTCAAATTTACCAGAGTAAGAGGACGTCATCTGTTGCACAGTGATTAACTATAAGCATAATAGTTGTAACTTCGATTCCCGCGATTCAAGGATATTATATTTTTTTCAATCCCTTATTCTGGTAGTAAGACAAAGTATGGCGTTGATTTCCGTCATTAAGTGATAAGTACCGTACGAAGAAATGAAATCATAAATAACAATTCATTCCCCCGAGTGGTAATCGAACCCACAGCCGACGTGATTACGGTACCACGCATGTGCCACTACGCCCCGACGGTTTCTACATTTTATAATTTTGTTTTAAAATTCACACTATTATTCATTGAAATATAATTTATGAATGAAAACGGCATCTCAAGATCGATCTTGAGAGCGGTTTATAAATACAGGCCTACGTTTCACATAACACATTAAATATTATTAACACTAGAACAAGTGGAAACTGGAAAGCAGAATGATTTACGGCCATTTATCTTAACTTAGATTGAGATTAATTTCGAAGATTCGAAGAAGTTTATGTGAATTTTCTCCGTCTTGTGTTTGTGAAGTATGACACTTAAAATATTTAGTATATTTTACATTCTCACTTCCTGTCAAACTTTTCTGAAAATTCCAATAAATAAACAAGAGAGTTGTTATAAATGTATACCAGTCTTAGCTCTCAATTTCATTACGTATACTATAAATCGTAAAATCATGTTTTTTCAAATTCAAATTCAAATTCAAATAATTTTATTCAAAATAAGAAGTTACATGCTTCATTTTTTGAACGTCAAATTTACCACCAGTTCACTAAAATTAATGCCTCAGACCTGAGAAGAACCGGCGCAAGAAACTCAGCGGGACCTATTTTTTAAAATCAATTTTAAACAAATACATATTTAATTATTTGTGACAATGATACCTTTGAAACAGACTGGAGCGAGCATTTCATTCCCAAGGCGTGTTATCATTTACAAAATCATTAATTTGGTAATAACCTTTAACACACAAACGTCTTTTCACAATTTTTTTAAATCGTGATATAGAAAATTCTCTGACGTTTTCTGGGATCCTATTGTAAAAGCGTACACATTGTCCCATAAAAGAATTACGGATTCGATGCAACCGAGTTACAGGTGCACCAAGATTATGCTTATTTCTAGTGTTAATATTATGAAAATCACCAATTTTGGTAAAATTATTAATGTTTTTCTTAACATACATAATATTTTCAAAAATATATTGCGATGCAACTGTCAATATATTAATTTCTTTAAACTTTTGCCTTAAGGAGTCTTTAGGGCCTAAGTTATAGATTGCACGAATAGCTCGCTTCTGCAGGACAAATATCGGTTGGATACCGGCTGCATTACCCCAAAGTAAAATCCCATAGGACATAATACTATGGAAGTAACTGAAGTAAACAAGTCGAGCCGTTTCTACGTCAGTTAATGATCTAATTTTTTTGACCGCGAAAGCTGCAGAGCTAAGTCTATTCGCCAATCCATCAATATGGGGTCCCCACTGTAATTTGGAGTCTATGGTGATACCGAGAAATACCGTAGAATCGACAGGATCTACGGGTTCACCATTCAAGAGTACATCGGCTTTAACAACTTTCGTGTTAGGTGTTCTAAAAATAATACATTTAGTTTTTTTACTATTCAATAGTAAGTTATTAACACTGAACCAATGTACTACTTTCGAGAGAGCATTGTTTACATCGTCATATACGATTTGTCGTCTTTTTATTTTGAAAATCAATGAGGTGTCATCAGCAAACAATACTATCTCATGATCCTTTTCAACTAGATATGGTAAATCATTAATATATATTAAAAAGAGAAAAGGACCAAGAATAGACCCTTGTGGGACCCCCATGCCGATTACCGAACCAGGAGATTTCTTGCCATTCACATCAATCCTCTGAACTCTGTCAGCTAAATAAGAGGTCAGAAGATTGAGTGCATGTCCTCTTATGCCGTAGTAGTGTAGCTTCATGACCAATGTTGAATGCTGTACACAATCAAAGGCTTTGGACAAATCACAAAACATGCCAAGAGCATCCTGCGATCCCTCCCAAGCCTCATAAATATTCTTTATAAGACCTATACCAGCATCTGTAGTTGAACGACCTTTAGTAAAACCATACTGTTTATTGTGCATGAGATTGTGTGAATCAAAATGCAGTAATATTTGATTTAGGATAATTTTTTCAAAAACCTTACTGAACGAGGGTAGTATAGAAACAGGTCGAAAATTATTAGGATCAGATGTACTACCCGATTTAAATATAGGTATGACTTTACTAAATTTCATTAGGTCAGGAAACACACCATACTCTATACAATTATTAAATATAGTTGCGAGGTGAGGAGCAACAGCGTCTATTATATAACTAATCAATTTGACAGAAATACCCCATAGATCTGACGTTTTCTTGATATCAAGGGACTTAAATGTCTTAATGATGTCCCTTGAATTGACTGATTTAAATTTGAAATCTACATTACATTTATGTACGCTCTCCTTAAGTAATGATTCAGCGACAGTTGTGGAGGATATAAGTTTATCGGTTGTTGAAACTGGAATATCAGCAAAGAATTTTTTAAATACACTTGCAACTTCTTGATCTGAGCTGGTTAAACCTTTGTCAATTTTTAATTTAAATTCAAAGTTATGATTCTTAGCTTTTCCAGTTTCACAATTAATTATGTCCCATGTCATTTTAATTTTATCAAAAGAATTTTTAATTTTATTTTTAATGTGTAAAGATTTTGCCATGGCACATACTTTTTTAAACAATTTAGAATATACCCTAACATAATGATTAAATGATTCACTATGGTTATATGTTTTCTCACTATAAAGTTCATATAACCTTTGTCTACTCTTATGAATCCCCACTGTCGCCCAATCATTAAATGACAAGAAATTCCTGGAGTTGACAGTTTTAGAAGTAAATATAGCATTGAACTCACTTTTAATAACATTGAAAAATTTCTCATATAGTAAATTGGGTTTATTTTTATATTTTAGGTATTTAAGTTTTGCTATTATATTACTTCTAAATTTTTCTACTCGACCAGTTGTCATCGGTATACAAACATTTTTTTTATTTTTATTAATTATATTTTTACCAAAGTGAAAAGAAGCCAACTGTCCACAATGATCTGAGCTTAACATATTAATTATTGACTTTTTACATGGTATGGAGTTTGTAAAAATATTATCAATACAAGTTGCACTACAATGAGTAATTCTTGTTGGCTCTAGAAATAGATTATCTAGGTTATATGAATTTAGTAATGACCTGAATCTGATACAAGTGGTGGAATTATCTAGTAAATTAATATTAAAATCACCACATACAACTATTAATTTCTTAGATCCAGATAATTTTACAAGAACCTGTTCTAAAATTATTTCAAAGTGTTCATATAACCCAGTGGGAGGTCTGTATACACTTACAACAATGAAATGCTCAAGCTCAGCACAGGCCATTTCAATAGTCTGCTCAACAGAGAGGCTCACAATGTCTTTACGTTCTTTAAACTTGAAAGATTTATTCATTCATTATATATTTTCATTTCCAAATTTCCATAATTTCAGGAAATCCTCTCTTAATGCTACCCTATACTCTCCAAGTAACCTATATGACAAATTTCAGAATTTTACGCCGCATAGAACAGACTGTCCATAGTCTGTCAGCCACACTTGAAACTCCCATCTTCTAAAGCAGTTCAGCAGCATGTTAGTAATTAAAAAAAATATAAAACTTGAAGTTGGCTTACCGTGCTAGCCGGATGAGCTGGGACGAGCATCATGGGAGGCTTTCTGGCCTTCCTCACACCCTTACTCCGAGGTGGGCGGACAGCAGTGGGGACAACGGCGTGGTGGTGACCAAGCCACTTGGTTACTAGACGCTCTCTGCTGTTGGCACTGCCGTATTCAGGGGATTCCTCCTAAATAATTATATTCTGTTATTATTTAGAATAAGTGAAGACGTTAAAATCTTTTTTTTTATTATCTTCATGCGATGCTGCTCATATAGAGCAGGGTAGGCAGCAAAAATTGTGTATAAAGCGCGGCGTTGAGTTCCGTCACTCAACATGAAACGTTTCGAAAATTGGTCTGTTCACGAGGGACGGAGTACTTATCTTAACTCTAAGTCACCTAATACAGCCTGAAAACCTAAAAAAATATTGTTCAACTAAAACAAGAACCAACTTATTATCATATGTCATTTAGTCATTATATTTACTTTGACAGCAATTAAATAGAGAATTCGAGAAGTCCTCAATCAGTGGACCTTGAGAGTTCTAGTAATACATAAGTAATGTTGTTTGAACAAAAAATAACATATACACAGACCACAGTCCCATGCAGGTCACGCATTCGAATCAAGGCAATCGATTTTTTATACAAATACACGTTTTATTGGTCAGTCCGTGTGTCCGGTCTTGCGAAATTTGGTAAACCTACTACGGTTGTAAAATATCTAATATATAAATATATATTTTAAATGTTAATAAGTCGAGGTTGTTGTGGCTAAGCCGCCTATAAATAAAGCGGTGTGGGTTCGGTTCTCACTCGGGGGATAAACTTTAATTTCCACGGTCTGTTTAGGAGAAAAAACGTGGCGTAGAGCTCTGCTGCTGAGCACGTAATGTCTCGAAAATTGTGATAATATGTTAAACTTTTTTTTATATTTTTATTGAAATATTGATAATTTTAACATGTAACTATTTATTACACACGATAATTGGTTGTTCGTATCGTCAAGATTTAGTACACGACTTCAAAGTATATATTTTAGGTTCACCTTTTTCTTTTTAATAGTATCCCCTTGTAACTTGGCCTCCAAATCCTTGCAAAGCTCATGCCCTCTCATTTTCTCCTCCTGAGCTCTCTTTATCTCATCGACATGAAACACGCAAGGCTGTACCGGCTTGAAGTTGGGGTCGAACTGATTGTGGTCGAAGGCCTGCTTCGGTCTGAAGCAAGGACACACCCTCTTGGATAGGTGGTAAATGGAGAATACACAGACGAGGCAGTGGACTGATGCTATGATAAGGAGCGCTATGTTAGCTAGTACTGGAGTCCATGCCTGCATTTCATCCTGTGAACAAATATTTATAATATTCAGTAGGTATATGATACAATATAAAAATTCAAAAGATATGTTTCTTATATCAACGTGTTATTACGTAGTAAAAAACTGGCCAAGTGCGAATCAGATTCGTGCACGAAGAGTTCCATACTACTATCTATAATTCATACAAACGAGCAAAAAAACACGTTTGTTATATGGAAGCCCTCATAAATATTGATTAATTCCATATTTTTTTGTGCTTTTGTCATAAAGGTAATAGAAATACATCGTTTGAAAATTTTAATTTCATTTCGTTTTACCCTAACAAACGTGAAGCTGATTTGAAAAAACAACAAACGTACATCTTAATTAGTTACAGCGCTTTAACTAATTAACTACTTTTTACAACGATTTAATACAAAAAAATTTACAAAACTTTTCCCTGAGAACCTGAATTTTTTTTAAATAATTTCTTATAATTTTAATTATAGCAACGAATCTTAATCACACGGAGATATAACTGTATTCACATCTAGCCGCTAACTTCTAACAGAGGAGAGTTTTTGCAATAAAATATATGCTAAATGCGGCCGATTGTATTACCAAAGTCTTTTTAAAACTTTTCTTATTGTAACGTTTTTTTCTAGCTTCACGTTGTATCCTGTACATATCAGGGTAGACAGAGGGAACCTAGAAACATAGTAAATTAGATACTTCGTTCCTTTTAAGATACTTCCATTCCCCAATTTGACTCCATAACCATCGCGCTTATAATCCTATCTATACTAATATTAGAAAACTGAAAAAAATATCTGGTTACACATGCTAATCTCAGGAACTACTAGAACAAATTGATACGTTTAGTGGGATAGAACATTTACAAACAAAGTTTTTATTATGAAATATTTATTTAAATTTATATTTTCATTTCTTCGCTCTGATATGGAGGCAAAGCTCAGCGTTGAGTTCTGCCACTCAACACGCAATGCCTCCAGAATTTGGCAGAAAGTAGGGAACGGAGTATCTTAACACTACTCCTACACCTCTGCCTACCCTGCTGTGTGCGGGATACAGCGTGTTTTTTTATATTTATGTGCACTTAATATTATAAAGTGGAACAATAATTTTAGTATTTTTGAGCTTGAGAGTTTCCCTCCCCTACCTTACCTACCTTGCTGTGTGCAGAATACAGCGTGAAGCTGATAAACAAAGTTCTTAGTTATTATTATTCGACCACGCGGGCGAAGTCGCAGGTAAAAGCACCTGTATATTTAAGAACATTCTTAACTATTCCAGCGGCTAACCTCAAACAGAGGAATGTTTGCGCAATAAAATATACACTGAATGCGGTCGGTTGTTCTGGCATTATGACATGTTTCACACGACAGCTATGTACCAAACTGGTGATACCAAATGTACGTTACTGAAGCAACTGTTTCTTTTTTCTTTAGTGTTTCATAATATTTTTATTTTATTTCTCATATCAAGAATTACAAAAAAAATATAAAAATATGCATAAAATTGTCGTAATTATGAGATGAGACCTAATTGATTAGCTTCTTAGTGTTTCCTTACACCCTAATGACCAATACAGGTTCAATTTCAACATTCTACGCTGCTCTATACACCTAGATGGCAGTTTGGTCTTTACCAGGATGCTTACATTTAAGGTTTACATGCCCTGGACCTCTAACCCCACAGATACTCCAAATGGTCACTCAACACGCAATGTATCGAATAATAGACTGTGGGTGTGGAACGGAGTGACTTAACACTAGGTTCCACAGCGGGGTAGATACCCTGCGAGGAAACTGTAAAACTAATTATAAATAACATTGTTTAATCTGTTTACTTTATTATAAAATAATTTTATTATAAGGAATTTAAACCGATGTTCCCACGCTCAGGCAGAGGCGAGCACGTACAATGCCATCATAATGATATATAAACAGTAGGTAATATCTCGCTGCCATCGCGATCATCACGATGTCCTTGAACTTTACTAAAATATTGCGTAATATTTATGTTTTTAGCTTCACACTGTTTCCCGCATGCAGTGTAGGCAGAGGGAACCTGGGAATGTAGTGTTAAGACATTTTTTTCTCCACTAAGACCCTCTTATTCTTCAACGTCTCGCGTGTTGAGTGGCGGAACTCAACACCGTGCAAAATGTTTCTCCCCATTGATTGGCAATCGCAGACGTCGTGCCACTGCACTACGGTTGCTAAATATATGTTTCATTCCTTAGCGTATCTAAAAAGATCGTAAAAAAATCTTATATCTATATATCTTAATCTTATATAGAGTTATTTTTTATTTTTATCCAAGAAAAGTAAATTAAAATTGAGAAGTATACTATTGCGTACATACCCAACCACTATACTTGCCCAATGCAGTAAGTAGTGCATAATAAACCGCATCTTATAAGATTAAGACACGCTGATTGTATTCATTTTGCTTTGCGGGATCATTGTAATATGTGCAATGCTTGCAAAGTACATACAGACAGATAGACTACGCGACAGTCTATTATAGAGACCTTTAAGGAGTCAGGCCAGGTTTTGGTCCCAACTAGAGAAAATGAGATATTTATTTAAATTTACATTTTCATTTCTTCACTCTGCCGTGGAGAAAAATCGCCACATTGAGTTCAGCCACTCAATACTCAATGCCTGCAGAATGAAAATGAGGAACAGGAGTGTCTTAACACTACGTTCTCTCTGATTACCCTTCTGTGTGCGGAATACAGCTTGAAACTATTTTTTTATTTTAGATGTAAGTTTTTTTTATGAACACTGTATCCCACACAACGCAGGCTAGGGGAAAGGAATGCAGTGATAACACACCATCCCTCACTTGTCACCCAAATGTCTAAGTTTTGCCTGTTTTATATTTGCCTATGTATGATAGAACTCAACAACGTTCTGTTAACTATTCAGTTTTCATTAATTTTTACTTCTACAAAACTCATGTTTATACATTTCTTTTTTCGTTTTCATTATTTTTTTACTTCTACAAAACTCATGTTTATACAGAAAACTAAAAAAAAATCTTGGCACAATTATATTTAGGCTCGTAAGATCTAAATACCCACTCCGTAATATTTACTCGTAAAAACCCACTTTAAATAGTGGATAGTTTTCTTTTTAGCTGTTCTGCTGATCTGCTTACCATCTGATAGATTCGACGTTAGGTTTGACCATTAGAGGTCAGCGTCACTAAGCAGTACCTGCCCTTGATGTAACTACAGTACGACCGACAGTGGTTGCCGCCCTCAAAATAGACTGTCTGAACTTTTGCACATTGTACACAGTCATCACGCTAGTAACTAACTTCAAAGCGGCCACGACTCACCGACCATACTATAAAATATCTATTATATTTTTACATATAAGTTATATTACTTCAAAACTACTAATCGTCTCCGGCTGTCGAAGCGAGTCCCGCTGCAGACCAGTAGCGGCGAGCACCGCGGCGCTGTTGCCACACGCCAGGCACAGTAGGGAGAGTGCCAAGAACGCTGTTAACAGCCCGTTACTGTGGACAAGAGATATTTATTTAATACCAATGATATACACAAGTGAATTGTAAATAAAACAAAAGAACCGACTGCATAAACTAAATTAATACATTTATAAAAATTAATTCTCTGGTTTAATAGTTACAATGGAACAAAAAGAACAGACATAGTCAGAACAGGCAAATTCTAAATTAAATAGAAAAAATCTCTAAAGGATTCCACCACCTATACACAATATCTCGAAAATTTGACTAAAAGTAAGAAACAAGGTGTCTTAACTCAAGGCTCTCACTGCTTACCCTGTTACGCAGTATAAAATGGCTATTGAATAGCGGAATTGGGTTCCCCTGTGTGGTGACCAAAGCAATTTGTAAATAATATTTATCTATATATTTATTCAAGTGGAAATCAAATCGACATCCATCATGAATACAGTGACCACAACATATTCTACTGCCCCACATCGTCCCATAAACATTCTAACTTCAACATAAACTGAAATAATATTCAATTAATGAAGCCGTCGTAGCTCAATGTTGTGATTGTGAAGGCGATGGTTGTGAGTTAATACTAGTTCCCCAGGTTCCCTTTGCCTATCCTGTTGTGCTAGAAGTAACGTGCAGCTAACAACTAAAACAAATAAAAATATGTATGTCGAAATGAATATTTTAAAGTTATTTATAATTCTTTACCAATTTTATTATTGTCGATAATATAAATGAAGCTTCAGAAAGCATTTAATTTTTTATTACTTGCATGTGATAAAACTACATTCTGAAAATTGGCGACATTACTGTAAATTATATATTATACTAGCGACCCGCTCGCGGCTTCGCCCGCTTAACTACGGAATTATTCATGTAATGTACCTATGTTTGCAAAACACTTAAGATTACTAATGTGAAAATTATTTAAACCTTAATTCAACCCGCGTTTTCGTAGTTCCAATAAGGATGTTTCAATTGTTTGAAAAAACTCACTTAAACAAATGACACAAACAATAGAAAACTTTAACGAAAGAAATTATAAACAACAGACTACCTACTATTCTCTTACCCAAAAATACTTAAACGAAAGATGTAACCAACTGTGTCGCGTTGAAATACATTATAATTATTGGATAACCCCAAAATACGTGCAATCGCTTCTAAATTAACTTTGCTATAGAGCCAGGTGCAGAATTTAAGCATTCTCGGGCCCATCTCCGTAGTAGCTCCGAACGACATCTGGGCGTTGACACAGTATGAAATTGGAAGGATTAACAAATGCCATTTAGGCGGTCAACTCAGTCAGGAGAGACCCTCGGTTTCCTGAGAGAGGCCCATCTTAAACGACCAAGGTTCAATGCCAGGCTCATGAGTCGGATTTGGAGGAAAATAGAAAGTCCCTCGGAAGTAGTTTTACGTCTTACCTCGGCCGGCCGGGTATGCCACGGAGTGCTGCTCCTTAGGTGCAGGTGACCGGATACATTGGCGCAGCGGAATGCGTTGGACGCGAGACGACCAATGTGTACCTCCAGGCTTTCTATTTTTAAGTTGCGGTGATGCGAGGTGTTTCTCACGTAGTATGGCGCCTGCGTCACTCGACGGAGGATGAGGTTCTGGACCACCTGCAGGATTTCTCTTTGAGTGATACTCGCTAGGGCGATGTGATGTCATCAGTGTATAGTGCGTAGAGAGCAGGTGACAAAATGCTGCCCTGGGGAACAACGGCAACGATCGAGTTGCTGCTATACTTCGAACTCTTAACTCTCAAGGAAAAATGTCCTGTTACTGAGGCAGGGAGGCAAAGACATGCGCGACGTGCTGGGGGGTGCCAGCTCTGAGCACTTAATGAAGTAGGTCCGGGTGCCAGACGCGGTCGAATACGCGTACTACGTCGAAGAAGACTGCTATTGCTCTCTCCTTTCGGTTGATCGCTGTTACGGCGTAGTGTAACCAGAGTAGTATACCCGCTCGCCAAACTGCTCGCTTCATGGGTGGATGTGCGCCTGGAGAAGTGAGAGGAATAACTTCTCGGACAGCTTGGAGACCGCGCAAAGGAGGGTTATAGATCGGTACCCCTCAGGCTGCTATGGGCTCTTCCCAGCCTTGGGCAACATGATGAGCAGGCCCTCCTTCCATGCCCGGGGGAAGCTAGGCGGGTGCGGCGGATCCATTTTTGTGAGCAAAATGTCGAGGGCGCGGGGGGAAGCGTGGAGGTCGGCGAGCCGTTACACAGCAAGAATTTTTTAGTATCGTAATTTCAAATCTGTGCTATTAATCAACATTTTGATCTACATTAAATGGCCAAGATAACTAATATACTTATTTATACACTGAGAGTAAGGGATAACATGAGTCGATATAGCTTTTCTCTTAAACTATTTGTAATTTCGAAATATTGTAAAAAGCAAAATTTATCTTTGTTTAACGTTGAGAATTAATAACTTATTTAAAAGGGTAAAAGGGTAAGAATTAATATCATTATTGACACACATCCCTCTCAATAAGTAAATATATTTAAATTACTATCTAATTTCCGTCTCATATACGCTTTCATTACTAAGATTTAAACGATTTTTATTTGCATTTCTTGTTCTACGACCTATATTTGAACGACTTTGTCGTGGTATAATTAAATTAAAAACATTTCCTATGTTTAAAAGGTAAAGAAAATAATAAAAGAACAGAAGAAGAGTAAACAAAATAAACAACAGGATACTTAAACGCAAGAAATGACAAACAAAAGCCTACCTACTGTTCTCTTAAACTAAAATACTTATACGGAAGAAATTATGAACAAAAGACTACCTACTATTCTATTAATCAAAATAGACGAAACTAAATATATTAAACTCCAATTATCCAATACGTACAATCGCATCTACATCTACTTTTCTACAGTACAGAGGCAGGCGGGCGCGGCGGACGCGCTTCTATAAGCAAAAGGTGGCGGGGCGCGGGGGGACGCATGGCGTGTGGCGAGCCGTTTCAAAGCAAGGATTTTTTGATATTGTAACAACTTCTAAAGTACTTATTAAAATGAAAAACAGTAAAAGACAGTTTTGATCTACATTAAATGGCCAACGTAACTAATATACTTATTTATATGCTGAGAGTAAGGTAATAAATGAAACTTGCGCCAAAACTGCGGTTTATAGCCGGCGTGATGTGTCAACAATTAAATGCGTTTTTCTCTAAAACTATTCGTAATTTCAAATTAGTGTAAAGAGCAAATTTTATCTTCGTTTAACGTAGAAAATTAATAAAGTATTTAAAAGGATAAGGATTGATACCATTATGGACAAACATCCCTCAAAATAAAAAATATATTCAAATTACTATTTTTAGTCAGAAATATGCTCACTGTATGTTATCCTTAGAAGATACGAATATGCTGTCGCTGACTTTTTTGTAGATCTTATTAAGAGGAATAATACTCTAGTACATTATTTTCATGTAGGACTTACCATTAAAGCAGCGCACGCGTGAAAGTGTCTGAACGGGTAGGACTTTATACACATTTATCATATTTATGTCAAATTACAATAAAATATACATATAATAAACCATATATAATCCTTCCCTGAGAAATACTCTACATAATAGTGAAAACCGCATCAAAATCCGTTGGGTGGTTTAGAAGAAGATAACGTAGAAAGGCCAGACAGAGAAAAAAATCGTTCTTATTTTATAAGATATAGAGAAGTACTTGGCGCAGTTAGATAACTTGGACACGTTACCGTTAAAACATTATAAAGGTGTCGATCAAAACTAACTGTTAGCAATTGCTGTACTAATGATGATCAAACTTTATAAGATAGTTAGAGGTTCAAACTGAGATGGATTTTTTTTATTACCTTTCGGCAATTAGCAGAAATAACTCCGTTTTTTTGTTCAAATTTTATAAGTGGTCCGCTATATGATCCGTATTCAAAAATCACTCTCATTTCATTCATTCAGTCGTGGCGCAGGGGCACAAAGTGTGACTGTAAAACCGACTGGTTGTGGGTTCGATCCCACTCGAGGAGATTAAATATTTTCTTAAATTTATATTTTCATTTCTTCGCTCTGGTGTCGAGGTTAAGCGCGGCGTTGAGTTCTGCCACTCAACCCACAATGCCTCCAGAATTCGGCAGAAAGTGGGGAACGGAGTGTCTTAACACTAGATTCCCTCTGCCTACCCTGCCGTGTGCGGGATACAGCGTGAAGCTGATTTCATTCATTGATTATAATTTATGAATGAAAACGACATCGACATAGCATCCGTTTGTGGAGATAGGACCTAACCGATGGTTTTACTTGACGTTAATTACACTATTTTACTTAATGATTAAATGTTACCAAAATTATCCTACAATTACAATATCTACCGTCTTCCTCCACCGTCAAATCCTCTTTGCACCGGTGCACATTTATTTCTATGTTAATATTGTCCTTTACAGGGTCACCGGTTGAGGATGGTACCTCTAGGTCCATGAGAAAGAACAAGCACTGTGTACCTGCATGAGAGGATGTCATCGGTGGCAAGGGCGCCCCTCGCAGGACTCGTGCCTAAGCTTGCGGTCGTAAACAGAGCGTTGAAATATTTAAATTTTACATTTTCTCGTAAAGTATACGTATAAATTACATGCTATAAAGCTGAAGCTTATCTTCATAAAATTTCCTTGATGATGGAATAACTTCGCTCGTAAGTCTCAATATGCATGTCAAATAGAGAACGGCCAAATATCAATATCGTGTGACTGTGAAGACGACTGTTTGTTGGTTCGATTCCAACTCGGGAAAATGAAATATTTATATATATTAATTTCCTCGGTCTTGTAACGAGACAAAGCGCGGCGTTGAGTTTTGCCACACAACACACAATGTATTCGGAATTCTGCGAGAAGTGAAAAACAAAAGTGTCTTAATGAGAACACTAGGTTCCCAAAAAAAAAATACTTAGATAGGAGATCTACAATGGCATGACAAAGGTTCATGATTCAACTTAGGCCACGTAAAATAGTAATGGGAAAAATATTTAACAATCTTATTTTAATAAAGTATGTAACTATTTTACCTAACTATTTTTTCAAAATCCATTTATTTGATTACGAAACTTAATATAATTACCCATGATCTACCGCAGTCCGCGACTAACGACGGTAGTAAATTGTACGAGAGAAAGCCGATAAATGATCAACAGACCTCTATTAGTAATAAGGACAGGTATACTCAAACCGCGGCCTCTAAAACTGCTTGAGGCGGAGGAAACTACTGTTAGTATATTTTGTTTTCCTTTCCGCCAAATTTTTGAGGAATTATGTATTAAGCTGCGGAAATCAACGCTGCACTTTGTTACTAGATTGCAGTAATAAAAATATTTAGTAATTCATTTCACCGTGTGGAAATGTTAAGCTACATAAAATAATAATAAATTTAAAAGCAAGGAAATCGAATCGTGTGAAAATCGAATCTTCAACCGTCGTGTTTATAGCCAGACGTTAAGAGCCAGACGCTGTACCGCTGCACCAAAACAGCCACTATAATTTTGATAATATAAGAATTTTATGAAGGTATAAAAAATTTATATTTTATAGTGGGTTCGAATCTAGCTTATAATTAAAAAAAAATCGTTCGTAGAGACGCTCTATTGAGCGTCATATACCATATACCATAAACATTTTATACATCACCACGCTATTACGACATGGATAATGCACTAATTCTATACTAGAGAGTAGAGACAGTAAGACATTTAACTTGTCTTACTGAACATACGAGTAAGTATGAAGGTAGCTAAGTATGTTATTATTATAACTAGTCATTTTGATGTCTTAAATCTTTAAATCATATTAGATTTTGATATAAGTAGTTTGTTACTCGCTGGTACAGATAGTTATAAAATTCTTTGATGTTCCTATGTACATATATTTAAGATAATAAATATCGTATAATATTTAAAACCTTTTTTAAACATTTTTAAAGTGTTATTCCACACTTAGGAGAGAAAAATAGCTGCGTCGAAATTCGTAGGCCGATGAGAACGTATGGCGTCGTTGGTCAAGGCGGTCAAAGTACGTACGTCTTAGTATTTTTTGAGAAATTTAATATAACGCTTAAAGCTATTTATCTACACTTAAATATGGCACAAGCGTATGACTGCAAACGCAACGCTTGTTTGTTCGATTCTTATTCGAGTAAATGAATTATATTATTTATAAATATTTTCATTTCTCCACCCTGGTAACAAGACAAAGCGAGGTATTGAGTTCCTCGATTAAACATGCAATGTCTCGAAAATTCGGCGGAAAGTGGGGCGGAGTGTCTTAACACTAGCTTCCCTCTGCCTAGCCTGCTACCTGCGGAATACAGCATAAAGCTAAAAATAAAAATCTTCTACCACACACATTCGCAAATTTTCCAAATAAAAATCTTGTTGAGTGTACTCTTTTTTAACCCGAGTCTAAAAGAGTGGTAAGTTTGACTTCGATGTTTGTGTATTTGTCTGTCTGTGGCATCGTAGCTCTCAAACTGATGGACAGATTTCGATGTGGTTTTTTTCATTCTACAACCACTTTTCTCTGCATTTAAATTTAATTTTAACTTGTTTAGGTTACTGTTACGTATTCCAGTCATTTTACATATAAATATTGTTAAGTAATTATAAAGTGATAAGCTATTTAAAAAATAAAGTATTCCCACTTTTTCTCGCCAAAGATTTTTGGAGACAGCATTTGTTAAGTTGTGGAACTCTACGTTCTCCACATTATTTACCAGATAGAGAAATATAATAATCATTATTATTAAAAACATAAATCATGACTGGTTAAAACTAAAAAGAAAAAAACAAGCTCAGTGGTTCATTAGGATTAAAAGTTAAAATAAAAAAGAATAAAAGCTTAAATTAATCCCCCATTTAAATTTTACGTTGGAGGTTTTGTTCCTTGTGAAGAATCATCCCCCGAGTGGGTATCGAATCCACGACAACTGTATCACAGCACTACGACGGCCTCACAACAGGGTAGGCAGAGGGAACCTAGAGTTACGACACCCCGTTAACCACTTTCTGCCGAATTCTGGAGGCATTGCGTGTTGAGTGGCAGAACTCAACGCCGTGCTTAGCCTAGACACCAGAGCGAAGAAAGGGAAATATAAATTTAAGTAAATATTTCATCTCCTCGAGTGGGGATTGAACCCACAACCAGTCGGTTTTACAGTCACACCTCGTGCCGCTGCGCCACGACTGGCCTCAATCTCAGCCTCATCATCATCTTACCTATAGAATTTAAATTCTAAAGCAATAAACACGTTAAATGTATTCATTTCCTCATATTTTTTCAATTTCCATAAAATATACAAAAAGTTCAATCACGATGAAACTTAGATGGCTTATATCATTTTAATTATAGACTTCAATGATGCGATTTTAAAATGAATATATTAATATGAGCTTTATATGATAGATATTAGAGTCTTTAATTGTTTGTACTATTGGCATTCACGAGGATATTAGTACCAGATGAGTATTGTGGCATCTAAATGAAGATTACAAATAAAATAAGGCCAGTCGTGGCGCAGGAGCACAAGCGTGTGGCTGTAACGCGACAGGTTGTGAGTTCGATTTCCACTCGAGGAAATATTTATTTAAATTTTTATTCTAATTTCTTCGCTCTGGTGTCATGGCAATGGCAGTGCGGCATTGAGTTCCGCCACTCAACACGCATTTCCTCCAGAATACGACGAAAAAAGGGTAACGGAGCGTTACGATAAGGTCCCTTTTGCCTACCCTACGTTTTGCGTGAAGCTAAAAAAAGATATAAGTATACGTAGATTGTACGTACATACATTGTAGTAAATAAAACTGTATAGGATTGTGTGTCTATTTTGTAAAATACTGTGTACTGAGTGACGAATCACTCTGATTATAAATTTAAACTGAATACCGCCTTCACGGCTTGCCGAACAGAGCGAAGAAATAAAAATAATTACATACTATTCCCCAATATATCGTTTTCCTGTAGGAGCTTATGGCAAACAAAACCATGGCTCTCAAACGTGTCGATAAACTGCGTAAGATAATTATTAAGGATTATATTTTTATTCACTAATTTACGCTGTCTTTATGGCGCAGAGGCACATGGTGTGACTGTAAACGCGAAGGTTGTGGGTTCGGCTTACACTCAGGTAATGAAATATTTAATATTTTCATTTTCTTCTGGAAACAAGATAAAGCTAATATTTCCACGTAATTGCTGAAAAGTGAAACGCAGTGTCTTAACACTAGGTTCACTCTGCCTGCCTTCATGATAGCTTTACTTATACAGTCATACACGCTTGGCTGGCTTAGCTATCAATACATAATCAAAATGGGACTTTTAAGCGAACAAAAAAGGCCAATACAAGGCAGTAGAGCACGTTTCAGTAATTCTTACTTCTTACACCTGCACGGAACTCAACGTTTGACAGAACACGCCTCAGGTAGCCTTTACGGTGTAGAGTACCCTCTTTACTAACGGAAGGTGTTTTATCGTATGCACTGTGTGAATTGATATGCGTGGTGGTTATTATTATGCTGCTTTTATTTTTATCTCTGGGTATAAAAAGTAATCTTTCTCTTCATATCTCTAGATATGGTAGTTCATTTATGAATAACGGACTAAAGAGTATTTTTTTTATTAAATGATCTTTGTTACTTTCTTAGAGTTCTCCATTAAACATATATCTATACATTAAATGACGTTTATGCTCGTCCGAGAAACTATGCTGAATTATTTACTTACGTAGGCACGTCGCGGCGTTGACTTCTGTCGCTCAACACGCACTGCCTCCATAATTCGGCAGAAAAATGGAAAACGGAAGTGTGTTAATTTATATATTTATTTAATGGAAACGAAGTGACTTACTATTCGGCGAACTACACTAGGTTCTAGGTTCCCAAGTTTTCTCTGCCTACTCTGCTATGTACGGAAAGCAGCAGTGCAGCATGAAGTTAAAAAAAATACTTAAAAGAGCAATAGTTGAGTATCTTGCTAGATGTTTCCTGACACAACTGACAGCTAATATTACTTGACAGTTCAAATTGACTAAAGATTATTTTGCATTTGGTTTTGATATCATTTGCTGTAACGCCACGATACGACAATATCGCAATACAAACAAAAGTTAACCAAAAAGTTATACAATAAAAAATAACAGTTGCTCGTTGTTGTTATTAACTATTTTCTTATAAAAAGAAAATCAGCTTCACGCTGTATCCCGCACACAGCAGGGTTGGCAGAGGGAACCTAGTGTTAAGACACTCCGTTCCCCACTTTCTCTCTCTACGCCGGATTCATTTAAGTAAATATTTCATCTCCTCGAGTGGGGATCGAACCCACAACCAATCGATTTACAGTCACACTTAGTGCCCCTACGCCACGACTGGCCTCAATAATTATTATAAATAAAAAAATGATCTAAAAAAAATCCCTTGTCTACAATATGAACTATAAGTTATAGTTGTTTAGGGAAGCGACGGCGACAAGATGCGCTCACGCATGACAGTTTACGACTTAGAATGCCACTCAGCGGTAGACGACACGACAGACGACGGACTTTTTATATATTATTAGTAGTTTTTACTTTATTTTACAATTACATTTAACGGTTATATATAATTATTATGATATGAAATACGATATTACGAGTTAATATAAAATATTTTACAATTTTTTACCTTAGGCTTAAATGAATAATATTTTATTGGAGTAGGAATTGAAATGGACAAATTAGAAAAAAATATAATTTAAAAGTTTTATTAGTTAGTTATCGTATATTTTATTAATATTACTTTTCAGAAATAAAAAAATACCAAAGCGGAATTTTAGCCCGTTCGCTTATAAATACTATACAATATTTTTTTTTTTCATAAATAGCATTATCTCTTGCAAAATGATAATATCATATTTCTAAGCAATTATTTGTGGATAGCGGTTTATAAAATTCTCCTTAAAGAAATGTTAACTTATATAAATTATTGATAAGACCGTACGGTTTATTTATCGGAGGGTTCAAATCCTGCAAGGTTCAAATTTTTACATGTTGCTTAAAAAAGCAAGTTTAATTTTAGTAATTGTGTATGTAGAGTACTAAGTTAACTGTAATAGAAAACGGAGATGGAACGTACATACATATGTCTTAAAGTAAGCAGAATTTCGTTACAATACTTTTTCCTTTATGGAATTAGTAATTTCGTTCTACAAACTTAATTTTGTGGCCAAACGTAGATGTGTATATTGTCGGCTATAAATATGTGTAAATATGCTTTTTTAAGAGCGATTAATCTTAAAACGAAATATAAATTTAAATGTAAAAAGGTTTTTTTTTATCCCGCACATAACAGGCTCGACAGAGGAAAACTGGCAACGTAGTGTTAAGACACTCCGTTTCCATTAAGACACATTCCGAATTTTCCACCCAATTCTCGAGGCATTGCTTTTTTGAATGGCGGAATTCAACGCAGCGCTTTGCCTCGTTACCAGAGCGATATGAAAATATTAAATAACTAATTACCTCGAGTAAGAATCGAATCCACAACGCGCGCTTGGCCTCCTTTTCTAGGTTTATGTAGTCAGCATTAAATAAAATGTAAAGAATTACGGAATTACGTTAAATTATACAGTACAGTGATTAGGAAATAGGCGCACGCGAGCAAAGTGCATCAAAAATTGCGCACGCGCACGACATTGACTTTAAGTAGTACTAAAATAATAATTGAAATACATATTTAACTACTTATTAACTACTTCACTTAGAACTTTCTTTTTGTGGAGTCGTATTAGTATGTGAAGGTTTTAATTTGGATTATTTTATATAGAACTTGTAATTGTATGTTTGAATAACTTAAATGTAAGCAAATTTTTTATTTTTTGTAGAGCTTGCATTATTTATATATATATTTTTAGTAAATATTATTTTAAATATAAACTAATAATACAATTGTAAAAAACAAAAACTTACCTAGAGGAATTATTTAATCCATAACAATCATTGATGCCGGCAAGCACTCCTACCACTCCAGCCACCACCGCCACGCATCCTGACCACAGGCCTGCTCCTACTCGGGACAACGAGGCCCCCTTGACCACAGCCAAGGCGCCCGAGCCCACCAGCAAAACCCCCAAAAACACTTGTCCCAGACCCAGAAAAACTACAATCCTTTTAGAGCTACCCTCACTTCTAACACTTTTTGCACTTTTGACACTTTTAACACTTTTCTTTTCATTCTTCTGCGGCGTTTTACATATCAATTGTTCTGTGGAATCCTCAGATTTCTCGGACACAGTCGGGAAGGCCGTCACGACGGTGACGGTCTCCGTGGATGACTTCTCGTCTGTCATTCTTGATATGGCATCACAGTGCACGACCTCGCTGGGCGAGCGTTCGACTACAACTGATGCCTCGTAGCTGTCTGACAATCTGAATGGGTGAAAGTGTGTTTGATGTCGCGATTTTAAACTTTGTTTTTGTAAATTATTACCTTGTTTTTTGTTAATTATTTTATTATGTACAATAAAATTCTCTAGTGACGTGTTAAAGAACTGATCGTTTGTCGATTGTTTGTTGTTTAGTGTAGGTTCATTGAACTGTATAATCGGTAGGTACCTTATTTATGGAGGTACGTGAATGTGTTGCGGAAAATAATGTTTTGATATAGAATTCTTCGTCGTGTATTGAAATGTAGAGTTCTTAGTAAATGTTTTTTTTATTCTAAATAATTTTTGTTGTATCTGAAAATAAATCTGAACTTTAAATATTATCCTCTACATGTAAAACATTCTTAATAAGTTTTACTAAAAACAGGTGTTTTTAATCATCATAGCAATATAAATTATTAATATTCTTGAAAAAGACATTCAATACTATTACAAATTATCACATTCTCTACATGTTGTCAGTAATATATTTAAAAATTACCTCAAAATTACATACAAAACATCGTAAATATATAGTAAATATAAAAAATAGCCGTCGGTCAGTACCGGCGAGGCGGCGCGGCGGCGGGCAGTGGCACGCGCAGGCGCACGCGCAGGTGAAAGCGACGCGGAACGAGCTATCTCCGGTGTTCCTATCCTAGCGACAGCCGCAGTGACTACTCATGTTATGTTATATCACAGCTTATGTGTTATAAAACTACCTGTTGTACCTATGTGGTGTCTACGTCTACGTGGGAATTGTATAGGTAATTGAGGTTTTTGAAAGTAGCGAACGAGAGTGTCTTAATAAGGAGATGGGCATCTTAATACTAGGTTCCCAGGTTCCCTCTGCCTACCCTGCTTTGTGTAGAATACAGCGTGAAGCTAAAAAGGCAACCATGATTAAACTGCTGTGGCATAGTGGTACTTACTACATAAATTATTTTCCTTTTTTCCTTCTTTTAAATAAAACTATTTTAACCGGATTAATCGCGTATATTTTGTACTTTTATACATTTTTGGAAACCCGACGTTTCGAACACTTTGCAGTAGTCCGTGGTCACGGCCTCACGGGTAGACTGAGGTGGCATTCGTCTGTCAGTTGACATAATTATTATATCAAACTACCTGTAATTATGTCAACTGACAGACGAAGCCACCTCAGTCTATCCGTGACCACGGACTACTGCAAAGTGTTCGAAACGTCGGCTTTCCAAAAATGTATAAAATTACAAAATATACGCGATTAATCCGGTTAAAATAGTTTTATTTAAAATGTGTAATAATCGTGAAAATCAAAGAACTTATTATTTTTTCCCTCTGATCAATGACCTATGGTGTTGAATTCTACCACTCAACGTGCAATATTTCTAACGAAAAGCGGAGAGTCATGACACACTCACCTATTATACAATTGTACATTTTATAAAACTTTTGTTTCTACGTAGAATTTCAGGCTATTATGAAAAAGAACAGTATTGAAGATCATCACCCAACACGCTATGTACCTACTTACTCATAGTAGAACAAGTGATTAAATAAAAAAGAAAACACACATATTAACCTGTCGATATAGCTATAAAATTGTTTCTTTAATAATTTTTTACCATAAATATATATAATATGTTTTTAATATTCAGAAATTATATAAATGTATGTCAAATTCAGCGAAAGAGGCACAAGCCAATACTTCTCAATTCGGACTCGTTTCCTTATTGACATAATATTAATAGCTTAATAATTGAGCAACGCAACGGTTGATCGCTCTTATTGAGGTTTCTGCAGATTTTAGGTAGGTTAGTTGATAATCATTTAAAATTCATATTTACAGCGTAAATGTTTTAATATTTTCGTAGCATCACGCTGCATTCTACATATAGCAGAGTACAGAAAGGGAACCTGGGAACCTAGTGTTAAGACACTGAGAAAGAAACTCCCGTTCCTCACTTTTCACCGAATTCAAGAGGCATTGCGTACTGGATGGCGTAACTCTACGCAGCACTTTGCCTCGTTACCGGAACGAGGAGATGAAAATGTGAAAATTTCATTCCCTTGAATGGGAATCAAACCCGAAACCTGTAGCGCTTACAGTCTTACACGCTTGTGCCCCTGCGCCACGACCGGTCTCAAGATATTACACAATAATTATTTTTAATTATCTCCAGATCACATGGCGTTTCGTAATATATGTATATATAAGCATAATATATACTTACATAAGTCATTTTATACAATTCTCAAATACCTTCAACTTCGCTTCGGCGGTCAAATTGAGTGAATAACTAAAAATACAGTACGGTCGGCAAGTTGTGGCCACCCTGGAATTGTCTGTAAATGGCTGCGATGGATATCTATTTTGTCTTATTGTTTATTACTTTCTTCACGAATGAACGATAAAATATATTGTAAAAACGAGGGAGCATGAGCTTTTGTCGCGTGTTGCTTGTAGCACCGCCTTGAAGTTAGGCTTTTTAAACTTTAGCGCATTGTTCATCTATACTTATAATAAATCTGTAGAAAAGACGTTTCTGTACATTGTAAATATTAAAAAAAAAAATTGCCAGGGTGTTAAAGGATAATTAACATAATCCATTTCCAACATTTTTGGAATTTTTGTCTGTTTGTCTGTTTGTCTGTTTGTCTGTTTATGTGAACACGCATCACGTAAAAAGTACACAATAAATTTAAGCAACTTTTATACATAAAAATTACAAATAAATCAAGGTAGGTTTAAGTGTTTATTTCATTGTAATTGCTTCACTCTATCAAAAGATATAAGTATTTAAGTTTTCAAGACGTTAATATTTGAGATAATAAAAAATCGACACAAGTAACGCTATCTATTGACAAAAATAGGTACTAACGAATGTTTCATACACGTAAAGCTCATTACTAATTGCGATGGGTTCTTTAGATAAAAGATGGCGCTGTAAAATATATTATAAATATAAAAAAAAATAAAAAAAATATAGTTTGGAAAGATTACCGCTACACTCTATCAAAAAATAATGTACTTAAAGTTTTAAAGATATTTATATTTGAAAAAAAAAAGAAACATACGCAATGATATCTATTGACTACATATCATAATGAATGTTATTATATTATATTGTTGAGTTATTATCTGCTTAACGTTAATTACGTCATGTAAGTGTAATCTATACTTATAATAAATTTAACATAAACATAGTAGTATTTTTCTAACAATGTTCGAGTGGTTACAGTTCAATTGTAAGTCCAAAAGAACGACTTTAGAAACGTCTTATTTATTTGACTGTTGATAAATTTACGTATTTTTAAAGTACAATTGTTCATAGTACTAATTATAAAGTAAACTAAATTGAATTGTTGGTGAAGATTACCTTCGTAACAGTCTAGCTTAATTCGTAATTATGTTAAATAACAGTGATAAAGAATGACTTAATATTCAAAGAAATATTTTGAATAGGTTCTTCAGTCCGTTCGTCCGTTATGTTATTAATATTTTTTTAAGAAACGTATAAAATCTTTAACTTTTGGGAGCAACCTCTAAAAAATTGTGTCTTAAGAAAAAAATGCTCTGACACTGTTTATAAAAATATCCCGCAGTATTATTTCATAACTTACAAGCGACACGACATTGCACTATTGCACCTGTATGTTGCATGTACGTATGTATGTATGTGCCAAGGGTATTTTAGGGTACATACCTCAAAATTCTTATAAGATAACTTTGCTGTTTGTCCGTCTGTCCGTCTGTCAAAACTATTTTGTACAAGATCGGTTAAAGGTTAGATACCTCAATGTTCAAGTCTATATTCCCTTAGAGCACAAAAAATCTATCTTCTAAATCATCGCAATCAAATGACGATGAAATATGAGGGTTTATGCTTCGTTTTTTGTCGCATTTTCTATCATAACTATAGTATAATTCCCGTTGATATACAATTACGAAATTTGTTAAGAAGTTAAAATTTACGGCACGTATAAAGGAAAATTCCAAAATTATTTTTTAAAAATTGAATATTTATTGTATTTGTGTCATAGAAAAAAACCATTAGGTACAAATTTTAATCTGTACTTAATTTAATACAAAATGACAACTTAATTGGTTATTCTTTTGGTGCTTTTGGTGTATATATTCATGAAACTGGTACGAAACTCTCGGGGCATGAGTACGACCTGAACTTGACCGAAAATGTTGATTATTTTATAGATTATATAAAATGCCTAAAAATGTGCTTTCTATGTATATTCTGTATACCAATTATATATTTAACTAATAATATATGTTACCAATTTAAAAACTATACAGGAGCTAATATAATTTATTTTACAAAGAATATCGTGAGTACTTATCCAAACCAATTTATTAATAATTAAGGCTGTTTGTAATATCTATATTTCTTAAATGAATAATCATGTAATTCAAGCGGGCAACGCCGCGAGCAGGCCGCTAGTTCTTAAATAAAATAAATAAAAAAAATAAGCTTCACGCTGTATCCCGCACACAGCAGGGTAGGCAGAGAGAACCTAGTGTTAAGACACTCCGTTCCCCACTTGCTGCCGAATTTTGGAACCATTGCAAACTAAGTGGAGCTTAAAGCCGCGCTTTGCCTAGACACCAGAGCAAAGAAATGGAAATGGAAATGTAAATTTAAATAAATATTGTATTTGTGAAATATAAATATGTGGGATCGAACCCACATCCAGTCGCGTTTACAGTCACATGAGGCCAGTCGTGGCGCAGGGGCACAAAGTGATGCTGGTCGTACTTCTTTATACGGTGAAAGCGGAACCAGGTAAAGAATAGAGTGTTGGACTACAGACTATGGCGGTATTTTTAGTGATCTATTTAATATATATTTTCATAAATTCTGAAATAACTGATTTGATGATGAACTTACTTTGGAATAATGTAAAATTGGCAATAGTATTTCAATCAGTCAAGAACCTACTAGTACTAGTACTGTAGACCTTAATACATCAAATGAGTATACGGGAAAGGTGGTACCAAATAATATAAAAGATTTAGAGTATGTCACGTTTACGCAGCTGTTTCCTTTGTTTTAGTCAGAGAAACTTTTTGAAACGTCATTTGAATATACAGAGAATTCCATTAAGAATACTGTTCCAGAATTAGGTAAATTGGATACTAATACTTTTACATAAATATTAAACCTGACACTAGCAAAGACGTCTAGTTGCAAGCTTCATATTTTCCCAATATATCTGAATCATTTTTTTTATAAAACGCCATAAGCCCCAGTTCTAGCAGAATCACGCACAGAATGCAAATTGCACCGGCCACAGTGACTTACTTCAAGAAAATGTGCGAAATAGAGCACTACTAGAAGTCCAGCATATTCTACAAAGCACTTGGAAAATCTCTATTCGTATATACAAAGACTACAAATGTGTTTTAGATTTTTATAAAAAAATGTTATTCATATTTTTGTTTTTCATTTTTTTTTTTTTTTTTATTTTGATTTTAATTAAATTTTATGCCGACCGCCACAGTGGCTAGCATACTAACTTTATTCCTCTTAGGCCTTATGTAATATTTACGTAAAATATTTTTTTTCTCAATAATTGAACTGAAATTAATCCAAGAATGTAATTGTTTTTTTAACATCCTTCTTATAAAAGTATCATTGAAAGAGTTAAACTTTTGTCTTTTCTTAATGTGAAATTACAATAAATTATTGTTAAGAAAACATTTTTGTTTATTTTTAAATACAAAATGGAATTGAATTCCCTATAACTGTATACAGTTACATAATTCCCATGCACTTAGCCACGAGGGCTTATCAATGCCTACATCATATTTCATTAATACTCCTCCACTGATTGACATAAAGTTCCGGCAAGGAACCGGAAGTGGCAACTCCAGACTAGGGGAAGTACAGTCGGTAGGACGCACCTGTCCCTATATTGTATGGGTATAAAAATAAAACAAAAAATATGTATTTTAAAAAATATGTAACCTGGATAAAAAGTGTCTCTAAACAATTTTATAGTATTTTTTACTTAACTTTCTATAATACGTATTCTATTTTTTTAATACTATTTTGTTGTAGTTTTTAATAAACGATTAAGATATTTTTTATTTGTAATGTTGCCACTAAAACGATGGATAAATGATAAAAAATCTCAGAATTTATTAGCATGTCATTAAACCAAGAAAAATATTTAGAAACGTATAAAAACTTTAATGTAACAAGATTCGAACCCGCGCCTGTTGTTGTACCGTCTTGACGGTCGTCGCTAATATAATTAAGCCTTGCATTACTATCAAGCTATTTCGAAATGTTATACGTTTATAACATTTTTTCTTTGTTACAACAAAATATATGGTTTTAAACGTTTCTAACCAGTATTTATACGAGTTAGTAGGTAAAGCATTAGTAGGTAAAGGAAATAGGTTAAAACCAATATCGATGTTAGAGTTGAGAGCGATTTATAAATGTCCCTTAATTACGTAAGGCCAGTCGTGGCGCAGGGGCACAAAGTGTGACTGTCAAATCGACTGGCTGTGGGTTCGATCCCACTCGGGGAAATGATATATTTATTTACATTTATATTTTCATTTCTTCGCTCTGTTGTCGAGACAAAGCGCGGCGTTGGCATTTTAATCCTTAATTACGTAGTTTGTGAGAAATACATAAAAAAAACTTAAAACAATATCTGGATATCCAGAAAAACCAGTGCAATAATAAATATTCTAATATAATATTCTTAAGTTATCAAAATGTACAAATACCAACTGAAGCTATGAACTGTTTGTTCTATACGGGCCGGTAACGTAAGACCGCCGCGCCGCGCCGCGCTATTAGGTAATATTTGAAGGCTTTCATTAATTACGCTTAATGCCAGTTTTGTATTACGAAATTGAATTTTCAATACAAAAATATAGAATACTGTTAATATTTACACGGTATTTTATAATATATTTTTTACTAGCACTATTATTGCAAGTTCAAGCTTAAATTAAAATATTGCCATTTTGTTTAGATGCGAAAGACCTTTTAGGTGGTCAGGTTATAAAAGAGTAAATATTTAGTTAGCTTTTATTTGTATATCGCAGAGCAGAAATTTTAATTGTAGAAAAATAACCATAAGGCCTGGGCCTGGGCTCATGATGATGGCGCAGCAGCACAGTTGTGGGTTCAATTCCAATATTCAATTTATTTATTCATTCTGTTAAAAAAGACAAAGCGTGCTATATCCCGTATATACAGAATGAAAGAAAAAGAAGGAAAAAATCTTCAATTTTAAGATTTATTTTTGTTCTTTAAAGCTATCTCTAGCCATACAAGACCATAAATGGCGGTTGTCTAATATTCAAATCCGATAAGTTGTCAACAGTCATCAAAGCAGGATATCGACTATCACGTAACATATCACACGTTATGTCTACGAACATTTTGCTCGTCTCCATACCGGGGGTGAAAACTTACATTTGCATCTATAGTGAAAGTACTGACGTTACTTACATAACTGACGGTCTTGTGGCTCTATTGGGTGTGTGACCTCGGGAGGATTATGCTGTAAGAATATGGATGATTTTAGAATATCGTAGGACAGGCCTTTAATTTTTATTAAATGACGTAGCTGAAGTAATTGAGAAGTATTTTTTCATCAGTTCGATGCTGTTTTTACTGTATTATTTTAATACTAAAATAAAAAAAATTGTTAATAATTTTCGATTCGATTCCCACTCGAGGTAATTATATATTCAATACTTTCATACCGTAGCGTTTGGCGCTCCGCCAGCGATAAAGCGTGAAGCTAAGTTAATATTTTCACTTTGGCTCGAGAATTCGGCGGAAAATGAGGAACGCAAGTATCTTAATGGGAAAGTAGTGTCTTATTTCTAGGTTCCCTCAGCCTACCTTACACATAGTACTATGTGCGGGATACAACGTAAAGCTAAACAAAAAATATAATAAATAAATATTTTCTTAAAACCTTTTTTAGAAGTTGGGAGTTTTTAAATTAATATCATAGTAATTAATTTATGTAATTCTATTTATGATCTCTAGTTTTGCTTCTGCTTTCTGATCGATTTGATCAATTCGCTGAGAAGTATTTGTCTGTACGTCGTCTATCGTCGTATATAACGTCCCATATCCTTGTTTAAAATCCCAAAATATGATTGTATTTAATAAAATCATTATATATAATAAAATGTTTGGTGAAAGATAATGAAAAGAAAATATAATTAAGACGAAAATTTATTTAAAAGCTCACATCATTTTACATAAAAAGACAAAAAACAATTACAAAATAAGCACACGATAAATCAAATAAAATTATTAAAATCACTTTAAGACTAAACACAATTGTCAAATCAAAATTAAAAGAAATGTCAAATTTAAAAAAAAACAGACAAAAGTCTTGGAAAGAGGCTTATTATCTAAACATTATTTTCTAAAAAATATTACTTAAAAAAGTAAAACTACATAATAGATTATAATACTGGTTGTCACAAATTCTTACAAAATACGTTACGTTATTAAAAATCCTGCTGTAGTCACAAAAGGAAATTAAAATCATTAAATACTAATAATATTCATGAAGAAGTCTAGATTTTCTTTGATAAAATCGGCAGCTTTCTCCGCAATCATGACGACGGGAGAGTTGGTGTTGCCTCTCACCACGCTGGGCATAACACTAGCGTCGGCCACTCTCAGCTGATTGATTCCTTTGACCCTTAGATTTGAATCCAGGACCGTACCGATAGCAGCTGTGCCCACAGCGTGCCACGCGGACATCACGGTGTTTTTGGCGAGACATTTTAAATACTCGTCGTTATAGGTACCGTTGCATTGATCTATTTCTAAATCGATTACAAATGCATTTTTTGATTTAAAATATTTTGTGTCAGCAATTGACCACGCTGTTTTGATGGCTTCCGGATAGTTGTCCAGATCGCTGTCGTCGCTGAACGTTCCAGAATGTATAAGTGGTGGGTCAAGAGGATCTAGTGACTCCAAACGTACTCGTCCTCTAGATTTCGGCTTAAGATTTACTACAGCTAAGGAAAATATTTCGTATTTTCTATTAATATTTTCTATGTTTTTGCAAATATGTTCCTCAAAACCTAGCATTTCTCGGCAGGAAGTGTAAAAACCGCTATTGACGGGCATACACGACGGGTAGATTGCGAAATCTGGCACATTTTTTGTTAAATTATTAAATGAAATATAGGCTCCCAAATCTGATGTCTTGGACAAAAATCCACTTCTGTCGTACAGATATTGGATAGCATTTAAATGTGAGGTTTGCTCATCGCTATGACAGGTACCATTTTCTGCTGCCAAATATGTTAGAACCATTGTGTGATCGTGGAAGTTGTTCCCGACGGGCAAGTCCTCGACTACTTCGATGCCCACGTATTCGAGGTGGTCCTTGGGTCCTATTCCGGACAAGAGCAACAATTTGGCAGTATTAAATGTTCCTGCGGTTATTATAATTTCTTTACTCGCGTAGAAATAAACTTCGGCGTCACCGAGCCACACTTGAACGCCGTGTGCTGTGCTGTTGTCTATTAGAATTTTCGTAACTTGTGCGTCTTTTAGTACATGCAAGTTAGTTCTATTAGAGGCTTGGTTCAGCAACGCTGTGAGGGAGCTGTGTCGTCTGCCATCTCGTATAGTGTGCGAGAAGCGCCCCGCACCTATGATATCAGGGTTCGTCATGTCGGAAACTATGTTAAAGCCCAACTCCTCGAAAGCTTCAAGATATTTGTCAGTAGTAAACGTGGACTGACGAGACCCAGCGACTTCAATTTCACCCTCAAAACCATGAAACTGTGCAAGCTCTGGATGTTCAGTAATTCTTTCGTCTGTCAAATATTCAGTTTTCTTAAAATATTTTAGCACGTTAGTCCAATTCCATTCGTCTCCGACTAAAGAAGCCCAGTCGTTGTAATCAGCGGGGAAGCCCCGGGAATATATCATGTCATTAATGGAGCCGGTGCCGCCGAGCATCTTCCCGCGGGGTTGTTTCTGTCTACCGTTTTCTAATGCTTGGCTTGAATAGTAATCGTCTACTGTTGTGAAATTCCAGTCGTAATAACTGTTCTTCATGGCGTGTTTAAAGCCTGGGATCTAAAATGTATAGAAAAACATAATTTTGTTTGTAATTATCTTTTCAGTAATGATAATATTTTTTATTTCACCTTAATCCTGCATTTTATAAGAAATGAAGACAATTTACTTGTAAATTATTTAGATTTTAGACAATAATAAGACCAGGACCGGGACGTTAATGTTACGATAACACATTTTTTAATATAAGTAGACATTAAATCAATAATCACGTTGCTTTAGGAAGGCCCTGGGACCTACTGTGCGACAATATAGGAATATATTAAGAAATAGTTACTTTAGCTTCCCGCTGTATTGAGTAGGCAGGTGAAACGTAGCGTCAATATTAAGACACTCCGTCCCCCACGCACTGCATAATTTTTGAGAAAATAAAAATATATATATAAAAAAAAAATTAAATAAGCTTCACGCTGTATCCCGCACACAGCAGGGTAGGCAGAGGGAACCTAGTGTTAAGACACTCCGTTCCCCACTTTCTGCCGAATTCTGGAGGCATTACGTGTTGAGTGGCAGAACTCAACGCTGCGCTTAGCCTCGACACCAGAGCGAAGAAATGGAAATATAAATTTAAGTAAATATTTCATCTCCTGGAGTGGGGATTGAACCCACAACCAGTCGGTTTTACAGTCACACTTCGTGCCGCTACGCCACGACTCGGTTTTTTTTTTATATTATTCTAATATATAAAAAAATATATATTAGAATAATATTAAAAAAACCGTTTCATTAGTGTAGTTCGTGATTAGAATAAACATCGTGTCAAGTTAAACACACACACCAGCAAATAAAAGAGTTCTTAATTATTTTCATATTTCATAATATCAAATTATCAATTGCAACAACTTATATTCTACCCACAATGCTCTCCTGGGGCGGATCTCCGCCAGCCTCTATCAGCAACACGTTGTACGGCAGCTCTGAGAGCCGCGCCGCCAGCGTCGCTCCCGCCGTGCCGCCGCCCACCACGATGAAGTCGAAGGTGGAACCATCTGGAATGATTATTGAAATAAGTAAAGGAAGAAGTGACGGTCTCTCTCGGTATCACTTCAAGATGCCATCGCAATTAAATCCTTTAATGTGAGTAATAACATAATTGCTATAAAATAATAGCAGGCACAAAAAGTGTTTCCCAATTTTCACAATTATCTATTAAATATCGAATACGAGGACAGTCGTGGCGCAGGAACTCATGTATTCGACTGTAAGCTCGACGGGTTGTGAGTTTGATTCCCACTCTAGAAGATGAAATATTTAATGTACACATTTCCTCGCTCTGATAACCAGATAAAGCGAGACGTTGAGTTCCGCCACTCAACAATACCTAAAGAATTAGGCGGAAAGTGGTGAACGGAAAAGTCTTAATGGGAACGGAGTGTTCTAACACTAAGTTCCCAAGTTCCTTCTACCTAATCTGCTGTACGTGCGAGATACAGCGTGATGCTACATCAAAATATTTAATTTATTTTTTATTTTTGCCTTAATATACCCACCTATACTAAGAAAAAAATAGTCTACTAAGTTAAGAAAAAATAAATTAAAAAATAAGCCAGTCTTGGCAGAGGGACACAAAGTGTGACTTTAAAATCGATTGGTTGTAGGTTCGATCCCCACTTGAGGAGATGAAATGTTTATTTTATTTTTATTTCTTCCTCCTGGTGTCGAGGAGAGCGCGGCGTTGATTTCTGCCGTTCAACACACAATGCTTCCAGAATTCGGCGGAACGTGGGGAACGGAGTGTCTTAATACGAGGCTCCCTCTGTCTACCCTGCTGTGTGCGGGATACAGCGTGAAGCTGATTTAATCTGGGGGCACGGCAGTGCCCCCGCCAAGTCGAGCAAAAAACAGCGGCACGGCCGTACCATCCTTTTCTCGAAGCAATTCAGGCCATTTTCAACCCCCTATAACTTTGTTGTGGATAAAACAAGAAACCTGAATTTTCAGTAACTAATCAGGCATTATATAAACACGGTATATTTAAAATTTCAGTCAATTTGAACCAGTAGTTTAAGAATGACAACTTGTTAAAGTTTCTAAATTTTGTCACTCACTGACTGACTCACCGATCATCAAAAGTCCAAGGCACTTCTAGCAGACATAGAAGCTTCAAATTTAGAATACAAATAGAGTTTAGTGTCTTAATCATGGGAAAACTTAAATATTTTGTAATTTCGGTCCAGTTTTCCAAATACACCAACTGCATGAATAACTTTGTAATCCCATATAAATGTATAGGATTACAAGGTTACATTTGCAGTTAATGAATCATTATTACTGTATAATAGAAAATGATAAGTGTAGATAGGTACCAAAAAGTAGAACTCTACAAAAAGAAGTGAGATGCCATCAAAAACATCCTGTAAAAAAACCCAAGTCTCGCAGCTCAATCTTTCTACCGTAAAAACTTGTGAGATCCATGTAATACCAAGTCGGTTAATCTATTTAGTCTCTACTTAAAGGACCTTCTGTCTTAAGTTATTACAGTAGTTATTATCATGCCAATATTAAACATATTTTACGTTTGAAACAAATAGATCGACTTGGACATCGCATGATTTGATTATTAGTATGTATCACACTACACAGCACGACGGGCCAGCAACCGAATTCCTTACCAGAGTCCTTCTGAATATGAAGTCTATTATGTCTTTCGATAGGTTGTGTTTTCATGCGATGTCCAAGTCGATCTATTTGTTTCAAACGTAAAATATGTTTAATATTGGCATGATAATAACTACTGTACTAACTTAAGACAGAAGGTCCTTTAAGTAGAGACTAAATAGATTAACCGACTTGGTATTACATGGATCTCACAAGTTTTTACGGTAGAAAGATTGAGCTGCGAGACTTGGGTTTTTTTACAGGATGTTTTTGATGGCATTAATATATTTTGAAGTAATAAAATATAATAGCAGATACAAAAACCAGTGCAGTATTTAATCAGAAATTTCTATTTACGCAGCAATTACCCCGCTCTGGAGTGACATAGAGAACCTTAATGAGTAGTCGTAATGATAAAATTCCATATATATTTTTTGTGTTAAAAGTTTTTTTGTGTTGTATAGCACACTAAATCATGATAACATTTATAATTTTTCTTTACTTATCTCTCACGTCTATACTGATAGTTTGTTAGATTGAACGCGCTTATCTGAGGAACTACTGGTTCGAATTGAAAGAGTGTAAACGACACACACTCCTTAATTATTTAAAGTCAACAACGCGAGAGAAGCCGCAGGTTAAGTTAGTGAGAATTAAAAAAGAGTAATACCACGCCATTCATTATTTTGGCGGAACTGAACGCAGCACTTTTGCTTTGTCAAACAGAACAGAATTAACTATCATAAGTTTAAATTTTCTATTATATACGTTACTTGTATGAATTAATGCAGAAGAATAGAAAACACAAAAATACATATTCGAATTATAAATTATTTTACTGGTTCGGCTAGTATTTTTCAGTTTTTCTAACTCGTATAGTATAAAAAAATAAATAATACAAGAACCTAAAATTTAATTTATTTAAATTCCTAAAATTTAACATGTATTTGTGTCTTATTTAAAAAACGTATAAAATTTGAACGTAGCGAGAATCGAACCCGTGCCTCCTGATGACCGGTCGATTTCCAGGAGGCGCGGGTTATTAAAGTATTATTCCACAATGTCTTAAGTGTGGAATAACACTTTAAAAATGTTAAAAATGTATTTGTGTCACCAAGATCAGTAAACAAGTTCGACAATGATAAACGCACGTTTGATAAAAATATATATTGAGAACAATGATATGACGTCACATTCCTGAAGTATTTACTCAAAAATATCTAAAAAAGTGAAATATAAAAAAATATATTTTAAATTTAGTTAGCTATGGTTTAATTTATAAGCGTCTTTTTATTTTACTACAAATATTATGTTGTAATTATTTTCGCCTAGCAGGATAGGCAGAGCAAATCTAGTCATAAATCACTCCGTTCTCCGCTTCTCCGTTCTTTCCCTTCAAATTTCTAAGACCTTGCGTGTTGAATGGAGGAGCTAAACGCTGTTCTCTTTGTCTACAACAACGAGACAATGATAATAGTTCAAAATAATATATCATTTTACAATCAGGTGCTGTCCCAACATAAGTAATAATTGATATTTACTTTGCACATGAGCCTGTTGAGGCCAGGGCTCCCGCAGCAGACACTGGGACGCCGCAAAGAACTGCAGGGCCGCTGTGAAGGTGGCGCTCGCTGCACCGCCCGAGACTGTTCCGCCACAGGTCGACTCCAACATCCTGTGGGGGGCGAGAGGTAAACTATAATATAAATTAATGAGAATCTGGTTACAACTTATTAAGAGAACGTTGTAACGATCAAATTTCGACATAGCTGATATTATTTATTGATAAGGACGTATGGCTTAGTGATCAGCGTTTGGACGGTTTGGAAGAGGCGCAGGTTCTAGTCCTGTTACGTTGAAATATTTAACCTATATCTATCATTAGTGTAAAATAATACTAAAAATGTTAAAAATAAATCAATTACGTATATATATATATTTTAATCTTAAAGAAAAAGGGGTCTTTCAACCTACACTCTCGTAAATTTAACTTTCGTAAGTTGTAGCCACTGTTCCTAAGCTCCGTACAATGCAATGATCCATGGATGGAGTATTTCGTCTGATCTGTGTCTACAAGTACACGGGTACAAGACACGGCAGCTCCCTTTTATAGTGGGGAAATTTAAGCCGTTTCCCGCTTTCCAGCGATAAAGTATAAATAGATGTTTATGATAAAAAACGTGCTATGATTTAATCAGACCGTTATAGTATAGTCGATAAGAACTGATGCTGAGGTTTTGGGTTCAGTTAAAATATCTTGAAATAATAATTCAGTATAAGTACTAATAATTGGATGCCATAACATGTCAAAGGAAAATTCGTCAAAACGAAACGCAGTATTTATTTAATGAGGAACTCAACGCGACGCTGTCTTGTTACCGGAGCCAGATTATGAAAAGTTATCATTTCCCGAATGATAATCGAACCCACAACCTTTGCGTTTAACTGTAAACTGACTGCAAACGCTGCTTTTCCGCTGCCCACGACAGCCTCATCCATAAACTATTATGGCATTAAAGAATTTCTCGTTACTAGATTTGTATTAAATTTTATTTTACATGTTTTATGTCCACCCTTATAATAATCTAAAGTTATTTTATAAAATACGAGTATTTATTACAAAACAAAGTCAGTTTTCATGATCCTTAATTTATTTCTTGACCTTTGTTAGTAATAAAATTATTTTATGCCTTTACTATTCACGGCTCAATATTAACCTACAATACATTGTTTAGACAATAGATAATAAACAAACGATAAGATAATCACTACAAATCAATTTACTAGAATATAAAAAAAATAGTTAAAACACAGCGTTGAGCGCTACTTAACTCGCAATGTCTCGAAGTTCGACAGTAATTACGGATTGCAAAGTGTTTTAATGCTAGGTTCCCTCTTTTTTAAGCTTTACTCTGAAGCTTGCACAGGGTCCGCATACCCCTGTGGAAACCCAGTGTTGAGACACTCCGTTCCATACTTTTCGCCGAATCTGGTCCACCGTGCCAAAGCTAAATATTTAATCCACAAAATATCTTACCTTTGAATATATCACTTGTTATTAAATTTATAAGTATTATATGAGATCCATCTTAACGATAAAATGTTATTTCTGACGTTTTACTCCATAAATATTAAACTACCCTCCGCTTATTTGTTTTGTTTAGGTACTTTTTTTGTTTATGATTTTTAGGTTTAACTAAATGTGATGAATTAAGTGAAATACATATATAATATGAAAACCTCGATGGCACCATGTTATTGTATTGGCACCTAAGCTACATATAAGTACCAAGTAAGATGATACAACAGTTATTTAATTGGGATCGAACCCACAACTTCAGTCAATTATCAATTATGATAATTTAAAAAAAATATATCAATCATTGTAAAGAATATTATATTGCACGATGTTATTGAGATGGCATCGTGGCGTAATTAGGAACTGCATTTCAGCAACTAACAAAAACAAACTAATAAACAAGTCGTGGCGTTATGTTCCGCCAACATTTACAACGGACCTGCCCTGCGACAATACAGTCCATGCGTCAACAGTTGGTGACGCACCATCTTTTAAATTAGATATAGGAAAGTGAGGCACGTGACAACTGTATTTCCAGATAATCGGTCAAGTGCGAGTCATACTCCACTGCCGAGGGTTCCGTACCAATTTCAGAATTTTAGGTCAATGAAATTAGTACAATTTAAAAAAAAATAGCAACCTTAAGTTCGTCGACTTTAAATATTAAGAAAAGCTCTCATTATATAATTGAATTGTAAAATATAAGATAATTTATTAATAAAAAGTACATTTACATTTTTCCCCTATAGTGGCATATTTCGTCAATTTTTAAACATTATGTTTTTACGACCTCTTGATGAAAAGGAGATACAACTTATAAATGTTGATAAACTTAAGTTTGCGTGCGCATGTACTCATTATTTATTAAATGCATTACAATTGTAAGTGTCTTATACTTTTTATCTGTAAAATAAGCAACAATTTACATTTTTCGGTCATTTCCTTTATTTTTTCTGCAAGTTCCCATTTCTTGTTCAATCGTCTACGGGAAATGTTCAAAAAAATGATTACATGGCGAATAGAGTTGAGAAATTAAATTTTGAGGGTGTTTGCGGACTCGTTTTGTATAAAAATGAACTACAAATATAAGTTTATAATAATTATTTTCTATGAAATATCTATAAATTTTCACTTTTCAGTTTTTTTTCCTTTAATTGTATTATAAGTTTTCACTTTGTGCTAAATTTCATAACTATAGATCCATAGGAAGTACCCTTTAGGATTTGATTACCCGGTGAATTTCAGGTAAAACAGAAGGGAACGTAGCCCTGAATATTTCGTTATTTCGACGGTAAACTAAGAAATAGAAAACTTCTATATTACTATTTACTATATAAGATAATAATGGCTTACTACAATATGTGTTTACATTTCAACACGACTGCTTACAAATGAGCATTCAGATGAAAGATAATTAACGGAGTGCTCATACATCTAATCTGGTTGGCCTTCAGACCTTATTGTCTTTGCTTGTTTATAATCTAATATAATGCAAGTATATCTGGGAAATATATATTAAATACGTAGTAAAGAAACGATACGAATTATGTATATACAAATATCTATGAGTTTATTTTAAATGTTCAGGGGTTTTCAAGTATAGTAGGCAGGCAGGCAGAGGGAACCTCATTAATGCTAGGTTCCCTCTTTTTTAAGTTTTAGTCTGTAGCTTGCACAGGGTCTGTATACCCTGGTGAAGCCTAGTGTTAAGACACTCTGTTTACCACTTTCCGCCCAATTTTCAAATTCCTATGTGTTAAGTGGAAGATTTCGATGCTGGGACATGTCTACCAGAACAGCGAAATGAAAATATTAAAAAAAATAATAATGTATCGGATTGAGGATCGAACCTACAATCGTCACATTTACGGTGACACTCTGTCACATTGCGCCACGACAACTTTGTGTTTTTATACTCATTTGTAATTGAGAAACATTTATAATATAATTCATGTATATCAAACACATACAATCAATTATATTAAAATGAAGAACTCTAAATAAAACATAAATGAAAAAATTAAATAAGTTAAAAAACAACTAGAAAAAATACAAATTCACAACTACAACAATTAACAACTACTAGTAAAACTCACTACTACAAGAGAATACATAATACAATACAGTATACACACCTCAAGTTAACGCAGCGTGCTCCCTACTGTGCAGTGATAAGAAGACACTGTATCTCTTATCAGTGAGGCTACGAGCGCACGAGTGGCGACCGCGACGATGATCTGCCGATATTAGGGAGGCCTAGGTCTAGATATAGGGAAATATGAGCGGCCTTGTCTTAGGGCAATTATGCATTTTCCGTGATGGTGTCGTTGAACCCTCTTAATGAAATACCTAGTTCACTACAAATATATAGTTGTATAAATGTAAATCATTCCATGTAGTTAGCATAAGTGGAACTGTGAAGAGTTTAATTATTGTTACTCTATTGGTTTGTTTGTTTGTTATATATATATGAAACAAATAAGAAATATTACAAAAATGCGAGCGATAGATATGATATAGATACGTGAAAATATAAATATAATTATAACTATACTTGTATATATTTTTATTATTTTATGTTAACGCATCGAGTTCGTTCGTCAAAATTTATATTATGCGACTGATGGAGGCCGTAAGTAAATGCATTATTTTATCTGAAGAAAACGGGAAATACCTACATACACATCATAATAGGGCTTACTTTGTTATATTTATATGTTTTATATAGCTTAAACTCTTTTTTTGTTTATATGTAGTATGATTAATTGTGTAAAAATTCGTTAAGAAAAGTTTTTGAATCGTTTTAAAATTGGTGAAATCATAAATTTTTGTAAAATTATTTATAACTTACCTGTAGTAGAGTGTGAAGCCAGTTGCTACAAAGTATAGTAGTAAATAAATCGGTCATGTTCGAGTGGGATCCACTCATTGAACATTCCGAAGTCATTCATAATCTGAGGTTTCTTCTGCTTATCCTGCTATGTAAAATAATTATAAGTTTAACTACTAAATATAAGTTTGGAATGGTTCTTTTTCGATATATTTAAATATTTTCCATTTGTTATTTTTTCCCTTTATTTTTACTCTAATGTCTTACTTTTGTCTTCATAATTTGAAGTTAACAGGAAAAAATTTAAGGTGGTGCTAACCAAGCGATGCTATGAGGGTTTAGTTTTTTTCTTTTATTCCTATACGGAACCCTAAAAAACCTTATTCTTCTGAAATAAAATCACTTGCGAGTTTACAGTAATCTAATGTATTAAAAGGAAGCTAAAAGCAAAAGTCAATGGCACTATTGAATTTTTATCTTTTTTTGTAATTTAATAAACTAAATGTTCATTCACCGACATTCGAATAAATTATTAACTTGACATTTGCTGTTATGAGAACGAAGAATGACGTCACTTTACAAAATTATTAGTTTTTGTAGATAATTCGTGTGCTAAAAATGACTATGAGCATAAAATACAAGAGCCCCAAGGACGCAGTGGAAATACCTAATGGATGTGGGGTTCATTTACATTCTAGGGAAAGATTACGAAAAAACCAGAAGTCTTATAAAATTGAATTAGTCGAGAAAATGATTTTGTTTACTAAGTGAATAATACTTTTTAAATCTCAAAAAAACTTATACTTTGTAAAAATCTCCCTACAGAGATGCTAACAACATAAATAAGTTGTAACAAGCGTATAAGAATTTCGACGTAGCTCAATGAGAACGTATGGCTTAGTTCCAAAGAGGCGCGGGTTCAAATCCCGCTACGTTCTAATTTTTATACGTTTTCTTAATAAGTATTTAAGCTTATATATTTCTAAATTCACTAAAATGCGAGGTTTTATACGTCACATAATATCTCTGAAGACTTAAGAGGAGTTTTGGGGTAGGTTATCTAAAGTAAAGATAAAAAAATGTTTAATAGCTTTTCTAAACGATAAAATAATTTAATAAGTAAAATTTTGTAAATTAATAATGTACAACTTGTTTCCGATATCAATTAACTTAAATCTTTTTTTTTTGCTCCAATCTTTTTTATCTTCACGTTGTATCTCGCACACAGCAGGGTAGTGAGAAGTAACGTAATGATAGGACATCGTTCTCATTTTCCGCCGAATTTTGGAAGTGTTGCGTGTTGAGTGCTGAAACTCAACGCCCCGTTTTGCCTCAACACCAGAGCGAAGAAATGAAAATATTAATTCTTTTGAATATATTGGATATTAAAAAGAATAAAAAAAAAATTATCACGCTCATAGAAAAGTCAGTATTTATAACTCTATAGCTGTAAGAAAAGAGTTAGAGTATTTTTTTAAGCAATCTGTATATTTGATCACGAGTTCACACTTCCGTTTCCCAATTTCCGGCGATTTTAAGAGGCATTGTGTGTTGAGCGGCGGACATCAACGCCGCGCTTTACTTCGACACTAGAGGGACGAAAAGAAAATATAAATTAAAATAAATATTTTAATTTCATCGATTGGGAATCGAACACACAACCAGTCATTTACAGTCACACAATTGTGGCCTCATAAATACCTATTAGACAAACATACTACCACATAGCTAAAACGAGCATACCCACAGCACATCTATAGTATAATAATAATTATGTAAATCTAAACATTATTATACTAAGAAGTAGATGAAGTGCAAGTTACGTAAGCAAAGGTACACGACCGACACTTGAGTGTGTGAGGACGTCTGACAATGACTATTATCTTATAGATATCTTTTTATCTCGCTCTCGACTTATAAAACGTGATTATATGTATTTTTTTGTAGCTTCACGCTGTATCCCGTATGCAGCAGGATAGGCAGAGGGAAACTACTGTTAAGCAGTCCGTTCCCCACGCAACACGGCTTGTGGCCGGTCGTGGCGCATAGTGTGACTTAACACGACTAATTGTGAGTACGGTTCCCATTCGAAGAAATTAAATAAAATAAATAATTAAATCAGCTTCACGCTGTATCCCGCACACAGCAGGGCCGCAGAGGGAACCTAGTGTTAAGACATTCCGTTCCCCATTTTCTGTCGAATTCTGGAGGCATTGCGTGTTAAGTGGCAGAACTCAACGCCGCTGGAAATATTTATTTAAATTTATATTTTCATATGATTTATTTATGTTTATTATATTTCAAAGCGCGGCATTGAGTTCTGCTATTCAGCACGCAATGCGTTCAGAATTCGGCGGAAAGTGAGGAACGGAGTGTCTTAACACTAGGTTCCCTCTACCTACCTGCTGCTGTGTGCGGGATACAGCGTGAAGCTGATTTTTATTTAAATATTTTATTTCCTCGAATGGAGATCGTGTAATCGTGATCGTGCTTGTTTCACACGCTAGTGCCACTGCGCCACGACTGGCTACGACTGTACATTCGATTATTTAAGTCCTATGGGAAATTGTACATATTTTGATGAGTCTAAACGAGGTTATTTATTTATTCTAGTTAAAATTTACTTTTCTTCTTCTTTCTGCCTACCCTACTTACAGTACGGTCGACAAGTTGTGACCGCTCTAAAGTTAAGCTTCCTTGAAATTTTGCGCATTGTACACTCGGAAAGAAAATAATAAAAAATAAAAAAATCACTATAATACCATAACATCTCCAGGGCGATGGATTTATTAAATTTTTATATAGCTTAACGCTGTATCCCGCACATAGCTTGATAGACAGGAGAACGTGTTTACTGGAGTAGGTATTGAATAGTGTCAAGACACTCCCATGAAAACACACCCGTTCCCCACTTTCCACCGAAATCTAGGCGTATTGAGTGTTGAGTGGTGGAACCCAATAACGCGCTGTGCCTCGTACCACCGCATTTTATAACTTTGAAAGTGAAAAGAAATGCAGCGGATTTTATTTTAAGGAAATAAAAATAATTACAAATACTAAATATTGTTTATTAATAAAAGTTACATGTTATTTACATATTTATATAAAAGGTACAAGAGTTATGTTATTATACATTTATGTGATCAAATGTAAATATTTGTACATACTTAATAATTAAAATAAATAAAATATTATCTTTAAAAAGTTAAAAAAAAATTAATTATCTCCAATATTTTAAAGTGTGAATAAAGTGATTTTTTTAGCTTCAAAAATAAAAGTATTTATTCCATTTCCTCGAGTGGGAATCGAACCCACAACCTGTCGCGTCCTAATTGTTATGTACATCTCTATCATTACAATAACATGTTTTTTTTAAAACAAAAGTTTTCAACTACAGAATGAAGTTATTTTCCATACCATTTCACAATTTGGTAAAAAAGCGGCGTTAAGGTCCGCCACTCAACACGTAGTTTCCAATATTGACCAAAAAGTGGACTCCCTATCCTGCTATATGTGGGATAAAACGTGAAATTTGGAAAAATACTCTAACAATTAATAGAATTTAAATATTTCAACAAATATTTATAAAATTAAAATATAATTTTAAAAATATACTACAAAACGATAATCATTATTTAAAAATCTATATGTTTTCTGATTTCCTGTTACAAAGTCCAAAATATCCCAGCAGTATTGGTCCCACGCTATTGTTGGTGCGGCAACTGACTGACGTCACACGCCTCCCCATTCCCACTCCCACTGCCACTGCCATGGCGACCTCGTAATACCTAGAATAAATAATATTTAAAGGAAAAATCAACGAAAATCGACGAAATATTGATATTATTTCATAATATTTTGTATAAAATAATAGAGAAAAGTTGCGGCGCACGCGACAAGACGATTGCGGGCTTAATTTCCCTTTGGGGGAATTAATTAAACTTCTGATAACAAGACAAGGCGCGGCGTTGTGTTCCACCACTCAACGCGCAACGTCTTTCAAATATACACGGAAAGTAGCTAAAGGAAAGTACCTCTGCCTACCTTGCCATAAGTGTACACAAAGTGAAGTCAAAAAATATAACTTTTGCTTTTTTTGTGCAATTCAACAAGAGAGGCCAGACGTGGCGCAGAGGTACAAGTAAGCGCGGCGTAAAGCGAGGCGTTAAGTTGCGCCACTCAACACGTAATGACTCTAAAATACGGCGGGAAATGGGGAACAGAGTGTCTCAACATTAGGTTTGCAGATTCTCTCTGCCTACTCTGCTATACACTATTGCAGTGTAAGTAAAAAGAAATCAAAATCACATTTAGTATATCTTGAACATAAACTTAAAAAAGACTTTAATTCATTGTATGGTTGTACCATGTCTTATTCCATATAAGAGATAATTTCAGATAAATAAAAAACTCTTTACCTAACTTTCCACCCGTAGGCATTGGCAACGGGAATATAAAAACCCGACTCATGAAGCACCAAGTACGTCTGCAACTCCCTGAACCCTGGGTCTATACCCTCATTTAATGGGTACACATTGAGCGTCTCTTCCCCGGGCTCCAACTCCTCATTTCCACCAACTAAAACAACTTTTTTAAACTTTCCTCCAGAAATATTTAACTTGATATTCAGGAACTGGTCCTCATGCCCTATAAGGGTTTTGGTGACAACGCAAGCAATTAAACTCTGTATCTCGGTCTGACATTCGAAATCGCAAAAGAAAATTCTAGAAAGTCGATGTTCTGGATTGGTTTCATCACTTGGATTCACTTTTAAACAGCATCCACCCAAGAAACTATCTTCGAAGAACGGTTCTAAGCACTCTAATTCATTAGGAATATACGCTAAAGCATATTGTATCTTAACTGAAGGTTTATTTGACCTTCCAGAAACTTCCAGAGAACTTTCAGGATTATCTAATTTCTTAGATTCACTTTTAGCTGCTTTATTTTTGAATAAACGTCTTATATTATCTGTCATTTTTCTTTTCACAGGTCTTTCACCATCTACAACTTCGTCTATATTTTCAGTAGTGAAATCGTTTAAATTTTTATTGTCTGGTTCAATTTTGTTACTTTCTAAAGATCTTCTATATCTTGAGATGTCAGCTTTATTCTTTAAGAGTCCAGATAGTGTTATATTCGTTATAGAATCTTGAGTGGAAAGGAAGTACCCATGGGGTCCTTGAGAGGAGTTAGGCTGGTATTGCATATGGTGGAGGTTGTACCACGGGACTGGACAGATCACCTAAAATACGAAAAAAATGTATGATAATTTAATTATCATTAAAGTTGTCTAATATTTGTACAATTATTTAACTAAACCAATTTCGTGTTTTAGATTTTCAGGTTTATTATACATGTTATGTTTTGGACGGTATACCTATGACCTGATTTCCCAACATCAAAAAAAAAATCATAATACTTAAATATAAATAAAAAGTTTTTCCTTTTTTTTACGCTGTATTACACATGTAGCAGGGTAAGCAGAGAAGACACTTCGCTCTCCACTTTCCGCCAAATTTTGGAGGCGTGTTAAGTGGCGAAACTCAACGATGCCCTTTTGCCTCGACTTCAGAGTAAAGAAAAGAAAATATTAAATACTAGCAACCCGCTCGCGGCTTCGCCCGCTTAAACCACAAAATTATTTAATTAACACACTAAATTATGTTCGTGTTTTGATATACCTATAATGTATGTTTGCAACGCAATGAAGATTTTTAATGACAAATTTATTAAAACTTTAGGTCGCATTTTCGTACCTCCCATGAGAATCTTCACTTGAATTTTTGAAATAAAAACACAACTTATCGATACTTACAATAAAATCCTAACTCATCGGTGGCTGTACATGGAAGATATTACAATTAACATTGTAATAGAACTTGGTCAGTTTGTCTGTTTGTCTGTGAATTTGTTCACGATAATCTCAGAAACGGCTTAACCGATTTAAATCCTTTTTTGTTTGCATTTTGGCAATTTAATATTAGTTTTATTTTAATCAGCTTCACGCTGTATCCCTCACACAGCAGGTTAGGCAGAGGAACCCTAGTATTAAGACACTCCGTTCCCCACTTTCTGCCGAATTCTGGAGGCATTGCGTGTTCTCGTTCTTTCGTGTTCTCGTTCGCTCGACACCAGAGCGAAGAAATGGAAATATAAATTTAAGTAAATATTTCATCTCCTCGAGTGCTTGCACTTCGTGCCGCTGCGCCACGACTGGCCTCAACTGGACTGGACTTTATTTTAATCGGTTCACACAAAGTCAAAACCAGATCCACGCTTTATCCCGCCTTTAGCAGGGTAAAGATTATGCGTAAGATTATGAGATTATGTTGTAATGTAAGGATTAAGATATTGCGTATAATGTGTGACTGATGTGCGAAATTAAAATATTATTAAACGAAATGAAAATATTATTAAATTATAATTCAATCCTCCAAGTGGGGATCGGACCCACACCAGTCGCATTGCAGCCACAACTTTGGTCTTTAACAAAGAACAGAAGAGAAGCGCGTCAGCGCTCCTTTTACGGAAATAGCATATAGGTAAAATATTTTAATTCCATACCTAAAGAATTTAAGCAACAGTGTAGACGTAAGTTTTTTTTTTTCATTTCACGATGTTTAATCATATCTATATTTCGTGTGAGGCAGTTACGCTTTGATACCAATAACGTAAACACATACTACTACAAAAATACTACTAAAACCTTTAGATTTTAGAACTTTGAACTTTGCCGCCAAAACCTACAGCTCGATTTCGGAATGAGGCGTATGCGGCGGTCTCCCTTTGATAAAAAAAAAAAATGTGCGTGCGTCGTTCTTGACAAATTGTATTTAATTTTACAACGATAATTTTATTATTTATTCGCGGCTTTGTCCGCTTGAATTACATGATTACTCTTTTAAGAAATATAGATATTACAAACAGCCTTAACTAATAATTAATTGATTTGGATTAGTACTCACGATATTATTTGCAAAATAACTTATCTAACTCCTGTACAGTTTTTAAATTAGTAACATATATTATTAGTTAAATATATAATTGATATACAGAATATACGTAGAAAGCACGTTTTTGCTCCCAAAAGTTATTTTTTTATACGTTTCTTAAAAAAATATTAATAACATAAACGAACGAACGGACTGAAGAACCTATTCAAAATATTTCTTTGAATATTAAGTCATTCTTTATCACTGTGTTAAATAATTACGAATTAAGCTAGACTGTTACGAAGGTAATCTTCACCAACAATTCAATGTAGTTTACTTTATAATTAGTACTATGAACAATTGTACTTTAAAAATACGTAAATTTATCAACAGTCAAATAAATAAGACGTTTCTAAAGTCATTCTTTTGGACTTACAATTGAACTGTAACCATTCGAGCATTGTTAGAAAAATATTACAATGTTATGTTAAATTTATTATAAGTATAGATTACACTTACATGACGTAATTAACGTTAAGCAGATAATAACTCAACAATATAATAATTTATTTCTTAATAATTTCTTTTTTTTTTCAAATATAAATATCTTTAAAACTTTAATTACATTATTTTTTGATAAAGTGTAGCGGTAACCTTTCCAAACTATATTTTCTTTTATGCACAGCGCCATCTATTAAGATCCCATCACACTTAGTGATAGCGTTACGCGTATGGAAGAGAGTATCAAGATTCGTTAGTACCTACTATTGGTCAATAGATAGCGTTCTTGTATCGATTTTTTAATATGTCAAATATAAACTTCTTGAAAACTTAAATACTTATATCTTTAGTATTAAAATGATTAATATTTTTTAGTATTAAAATGATTAATATTCCTTCCGTCGTAATTAGTGTTTAACTCCACAGAACGTTTTTTGCGTTATCAAGATTCGTTAGTACCTACTATTGGTCAATAGATAGCGTTCTTGTATCGATTTTTTAATATCTCAAATATAAACTTCTTGAAAACTTAAATACTTATATCTTTAGTATTTAAAATGATTAATATTCTTTAGTATTAAAATGATTAATATTCCTCCCGTCGTAATTAGTGTTTAACTCCACAGAACGTTTTTTGCGTTATCAAGATTCGTTAGTACCTACTATTGGTCAATAGATAGCGTTCTTGTATCGATTTTTTAATATGTCAAATATAAACTTCTTGAAAACTTAAATACTTATATCTTTAGTATTAAAATGATTAATATTCTTTAGTATTAAAATGATTAATATTCCTCCCGTCGTAATTAGTGTTTAACTCCACAGAACGTTTTTTGCGTTATCAAGATTCGTTAGTACCTACTATTAGTCAATAGATAGCGTTACTTGTGTCGTTTTTTACTATCTCATATATTAACGTCTTGAAAACTTAAATACTTATATCTTTTGATAGAGTGAAGCGATTACAATGAAATAAAGACTAAAACCTACCTTGATTTATTTGTAATTTTTATGTATAAAAGTTGCTTAAATTTATTGTGTACTTTTTACGTGATACGTGTTCACATAAACAGACAAACAGACAAACAGACAAAAATTCCAAAAATGTTGGAAATGGATTCTGTTAGTTATCCTTTAACACCCTGGCTAATTTTTTCTTAAATATTTTCAATGTACAGAAACGACTTTTCTACAGATTTATTATAAGTATAGATTTCATATCATTCCATCGAACCCCCAACCTGTCGCGTTGACATTCGCACGTTTATGCCCCTGCGGTAAATTGAAAAAACAGTTGCACAAATACAAGGAACACTTACTTCACCATACATTCTCCGCTTTTTACCCTGCCCTCTACAGAATGACGTTCGAAAAGGCAATTCACAGGGTAGTGTGGTATTCAAATACGGCCACAAGCTACCCCAAAAAGCTCTATCCCTCAAAAGGAACTTCTCATAGTGGTCTAAGTCTTCAGAATTGGCTACGGCGTTAATATCCGCCGGATCTTGGGACAGGGCTTCATGAGTCCATGCGGGAGCGAATATGGCAATGGAACAGCCATATTCGTAGGCTACTTGGACTGCCTGAAAATATTTATTATATGTATGTTTATGTTTTTACACATTGTCGTTTGGTTATTCGAACCCAACGCGACGTTCGCGACTAAGGTTCCAGTAGGCAAAACTTTTTACAAACTCTTCAACAATAGTGGTTATATTTCATTCAATTTACACAGAACTACGATTAATTAAGCACCTAACCCTACCTCATGTATCACTTTATTTATTAGTGTTTTAGTATTACAAACCACATGAAGACCGTGCAGTAGTTTACAGGTTTTTTACGAACGAACAGACATAGACGCGGAGGTAGACTTTGTTTTATGTAGTACAGTAATAAATATGTGAAACTGTTAATCATATAAACAATTGAAAATTCTTAATCTTAACAATATAAACAGATTCAATTTCAGATTCAATTCTAATTCCATTTACCTGTTGCGTATTAAAATGTCCCCCACCATAAAAGTTCCTGCCCCACACATCAATTCCTATAAATAGGTCGATTCTCCTTTCAGCTGCTAACGCCACGCTGTCCTCTACTTGTTGCGGTGACCAAGAATAGTTTGTAAAGAACCCGTCTACAGCGTCGAAGAAATCCCTAACACCATGGTTGTATGTTAATTAAGGGTGCAATAAAGGTTTCTTAATATTAAAATAAAAAATTGCGGCATTGAGTTTCGTCAGTAAACGCCTCAAAAATTCGGCGGAAAGAGGCGGCACGGAAGTATCTTAATCGGAACGGAGTGTCTTAGCACTAGGTTGCCAGACTCACTCTGCCTACCCTGACATGTACGGAATAAAGCTTCTTTTTCTTCTGCTTTATGATATTACCCCGGCTTATGTTGCCAGGGTTTGTCGTCCTGCATACTTACTTACTCTACTTTGCATGACCTGTAACGTCCTCAGTGGTTAAACCATTAGCTCTCCTGTCCTACATTACGACATCCAACCCTCGCTGCCTTGGGCATCCGGGAGGTCTAATTCCAGGGACAGACACAGCAAGGCATTTCTATCCCATATAGTCCCTAGGCCGGCGCGCAACGTGGCCATACCGTCTCAGGCGACGCCCTTGGAGCTTATACGCTACGTCACGGATCCAAGACTACCTCGAATGAATGTTGCGGTTAAACCACGTTACGCCGCACATCCACCATAATTAAAACTAATTACAAGTTGTAAATAGATTTTATTAATAAATTGATTTATTTGTTGCTGTTTTACCTTAACGTCCCCGTTTTTTTTTTTTTTTTTTATGCTAGAATTGTTTTGCGCCACAGACTTTTGTTGTCCGTGCCTTTTTTGTTCTTAATTGATTTTTAAAAATGTTAGTTTTTCTTTTTGAAATGTGAAGTGGACTTTAATATCTTGAATGGTCTGCTTTTGTCAAATCCGAGTTCCTTTTGTCTAATCCGAGTTTTTGGCCGTTGATTATGTTGATTGCGGCACAGTTAGTTGTTTCCGTAATATATCTATTGCCTCCTCATCTCTATAGGAAATAGCCATTTTAATGTTGTGTTCCACTATATCAGTCACGGAACCTTCATTTGCCCGGCGAATGAACCTGCCGATAGCGTCTTCTTCGGCGTCAGTGTAGTAGATGCATCCTTTTGTATGCCTTGTTAAGGCGACGATTGCATGTGATATGCTGTCGTGTAGGGCGTTTTTAATGGCCTTAGTTTGGATGATTACTACAAACTCGTATGTAAGTCCCTGAGATTCGTTGATGGTCAGGGTGCGTGAGTTTTCCCCCTTTCCGTATCCTTTCCTGGTTAGGTCCGCTTTTTCTGTTTGTATATGGACCAGGTACAGAGTATTGGGGGAATCTATAGGGATGGAAGCACCCGTATATCGCGATTTTCTCAAGGAGCGAGTTATCTGTCGGGCTGAGTAGATTCCGTTATAAACTTCGTTGAGCGCGTATGTCACATCCATTGGACATCTATATGATCTCGCTAGCTCTTGACTGATGGTCGTCACGAGGTTTGGGCCGATATAGTGCATTTGGAAGAGGTTTAATCTGTCGATAAAGGGTAGTTGATTTATGTCCCCGATAAGTATAAGTGTCTTGGCCTTTGATAATATGGCCGCCATTACGATTGCCCCAAAATGGTTCATTAGGGCCTCATCCACGAAAAGTCTTGCGGGATTTTCTGTAACACTATTTACCAGAATAGAGGCGATCGTTCGGACTTAGATTTTTGCGTCCCTGGTGCAACTAAAAGGGATCTTACTCCTGAGGTCCTCGCCTGCCTCAGTAGTTGTAGTTGCTACCAGATCTCTATCGGGGATGAAATTGTTCACCACCCAAGTGGACTTACCGCAGCCAGGAACGCCATTCACCCATTTTATGTCAGGTGGCTCCCAATGCTCTCAGATGCTGGTTGGATTTTTTGAAGCTTGAATGGTAAGCGCTGTGTTTAGTATCCTTTGTTCCAGCGCTACCTCCGTGCATCGAGCTATGACGAGGATTGGGTCGTCCGAAGATGTTGCGTACCTGGGTGGGGAATTTTCTACTGTTGACCTGTCATCCTTGTATACAAAGCCATCTTTACCGCTGTAGGCCGCCATATGGGGGAATTTAGGTGGGTTTCCCCTTAAATATTCCAATTTATTATTGTCATATATGGCGGCTTTCTCCTCTTCGAGTAACACTCTAAGCAGACCTTCGTTTCCGAGTTCAAAGGTCGTCCTAATTTTCTCGCAGGTTGCAAGGTTGACTTTGATGGTTTCCCTTACAATTGCTGTGTACTCTAAGAATGCGTTTTGCATGTGTTGCATGGCATCGTTTGCAGGAGACAGGTCAGGTGCTGTTACTTGGCCTTTGTCTGCTCTAGTGATTCTACCCTTTCTTATAAGTTTTTGTATCGGTTTTAGTATTGTAGGTGGGAAATTAAACTTTTTGCTTTGGTTTTTAGGTTGTTTCTGATTGTTTTGTTGTTCCTCTTTAACGTCCCCGTTACACACCTCTTCATCAACATAGTGTGTTGCTCAACAACATAGGAGAAGGGGGGATTTAGCGTCACTTTTAGTAGCATAAGAATCGGTTCAGCTGATACGAAGGTAAGCCCCGATAATTAAATTTTATTTAAAAGAAATAAAATGAGCACACGAAAAGTATAAAAGAAAATATTTTTTTTATCATATTTTTATTCTTAGTCAGCTAATTCAAATCCAACCTCATTAAATTATTTGTATGTACTAACTTGTTCTTATCATTTAATCCATTCTGCCAGGCGAGGCTGCCGTCGTGAGTGACGCTGTCGTACCACACCAGCAGCGGGTCTTCCAACTCCTGGTGGAGAGTCTGGTGGAGGTGACGCACAAATTGGAGCAGGGTGGCTGGTTTTGATACCTAAAGGGAAAAAGAAGAAATAAAGTTGAAAGCAATGAGGTCATCTGTAGTATTTGACGCAGTAGTATATTGTTTAATTGTAATTAAAATTTGGTTTACAATTTTTAACAAAAAAAAACCGACTTGTTCAATTTCAACCGGATCCCATAATCAGAACCTAGCTAAACTTGCAACAAACAACTCTTTAATTGTAACCTTTCCAATAAAAAAAGAAACATCGTAATCGGTTGGCGGAATATTAAGTTATTCGTCCATTTGTCGCGCACATACTTAATGCAAATTTAAGGCTTATGTAATTTTCTCATGAAAAAAATAGACCAAATTAAAATGGGATCACACGGAAAGCACCAAATTTCTTTCAAATAAAAAATATCATCAAAATCAGGTCACAAAGTTAAAAGTTCTGAGGTATCAAACATAAAAAAATAGAATTAAGTTGTCAGTGAACGACCGTAAATTATTATTTTTAAACACGCTGGTAACTAAAAGAAGTACGACGACGAACGACCGAAGACGGACGATAAATATTGTTTTTCATACATGATAGAAAAAAAGGTACATAATCTTTTGAAACCGTTCATAGCATGGTAGGCAGATATAACATAGAGCTAAGGCACTCTCAATCCGATTTCGAGACATTTTATCGTCACGTTAACAATCTGAAGTTTTGCCATGAATGATGATTGCCTTTTTTGTCTATTATATTTAAACAAAGTTTTTTCAGCTTCACATTATATTTCGCCCAAAGGAGGGTAGTCAGAAATAATTAGGAACCTAGTGGTAAGACACTCCGTTCCCATCAAGACACTTACGTTCCTCACTTTCCGCCGCGTTAACAGTTTCACGTTGGTGCCCCTATGCCGCGACGGTGTCAAAATAAAGATTATTTTAATAAATGACAAACCTTATTCTCTATATTAAGTAACCATCCGTCGAAACGTAGTGTCTTGGCAATCGCAACTAGAGCGCTCGCAAAGTGTCTCCACTTGTCCTCGGTTTGCAATATTTTGTCCCACAAGGCAGCCCCCTCCGCCCATTCCGTTATAACTGTGCCTTTATATACAAATATAATGATTTAGCATCTAAATATTCAGTATAGTTAAAAAAATTTAAATAACAGTCTTCAGAAACTGGATTAATGACGCCAGTCGTGGCGCAGGGACATAATCATTTCAACAATCACTATTAACGTAACATGTTGTGGATTCGATTCCCATTCGAGGAAATGAAATGTTTAATATTTTCGTTACTTCGCTCTGGTGATGAGGCAAAGCGCGGTATTGAGTTCCGCTACTCAACACGCAATGTCTTCAGAATTCGGCGGAAAGTGAAGAGCGGAGTGTCTTAACACTACGCTCCCTCCGCCTACCGTAGAACGATATATAACGTGAAGCTGCAAAAAGAAACGCCAGATTAATTGCGTATATTTTAGTAGTAGTCCATATAGTTACTTACTTGGACTACAGATTAAAAAGCCTAATTAAATAAAATTTGTGTAAAAAGCAATTTTTGTACCCTGATTTTATTAATCTTCATTTTATAAGTGTCTTAATTTATATAAATGACTGAATATAAGACTAACAATAAGTTAGGGATTATTGTTAGGGTTCCGTACCTTTAAAAAGAAAAAAACGGAACTCTTATAGTAAACACTTTGTTGTACGTGTCTGTCTGTCAAACCATTTATATTAAAATCGCGTGGTGGTGTTAAGCCAAAATTATTATCAAACATTCAGCTGCCAGTCCCTTGGAGCAAAGAAAGACTTAATCTTCTAAGTCAAGGCGATCAATAGATTCTAGGATTTATGTATTGTTTTTGCTGCATTTTGTATGAAATTCGTCACGTAACCCGTAGACACAAAGTAAACCGAAAATTAAAAATTTATGTTTCTTTTTTTTTTATCAGCTTCACGCTGCATCCCACACACAGCAGGGTAGGCAGAGGGAACCTAGTGTTAAGACACTCCGTTCCCCACTTTCTGTCGAATTCTAGAGGCTTTGCGTATTAAGTGGCAGTCGGATCCGTTATATTTTGTCCCTTATATTTTATTTTAGAAAATAAGAAGAATTTTGTACACAAAGCGGGGCGTTGAGTTTTGCTGCTAAAACGTAATGTCTCGAAAATTAGACGAAATATGTAACCCTACTATTCGAGTAAATCGTGAATCTACTTTTTTCTATAAATTACCCTATAATTTCTAATTAAATGAAAATAGGAGATTTTTACTTAATATTCAATATTAAATACTAATGTATATATTTACCAATAACTTTGACCCCATGCGCGTGGCCCACATTGATCCAGCCCAGTGGCGGTATGGTGATAAAGTGGTGACTGAAGTAACAAAAAATATCTACGGCGCTCCAATTGTAGAACGTGTACGCACTGTAATTGCCCGTGCCGTCTATTACACTAGAAAATAAAACATGATTTTTCATTTTAGAAAATGTATATACAATAGATTTTATAGTAGAAGAATTCGTACCCGCTCCTGTTTAATACCGTCCAAGAGCTCTAGCCACTCTAATAGTAGGGGAGCCCACGATGCTAAGTCGGGACTTACTCGAGCGTCATAGAGATCTATTGAGTTACGAAACTTGGATAATAACAAGAAAAAATATGTTTTGTAATATATATATCCTTTAACCGGTTGGGTGAGCAGTTATAGAGTTTCAAAAACGTAAAAAAACAATTGTTGCGTGGGACATACTTGAGCGCATCAGCTATTGATATCATCCATGTCCCACGTATTCTTAAATAAAGAATGTTAATGAGTATTTTTTTAAATATTTTTACTATAAAAGTCATTATGACGCACTGGGATAGTTTTGACTAAAATTACGATAGTTATGGGTTAGATACTTATTTGAATGATTATATTTAAATATACTTTCCCCGTTCTGGAAAGACAAGGCAAAATGTTAGCTGTTACGTATACGCAAGGCTTTGTTACAAAATTTAAAATATAAGAATTTTGATAAAACACTTAAATAATTATGAATCTTCTCCTGACATTACCATATGAAATAAAATGTTTAAAAATACAGCCTTAAAAAAATAACTAATATTATTAGATTAGATAATTCACTATTTTGTATATAGATTTGCATACAAAATTTTATAAAATATAAAAAATACCTATCGTCATGATATCCGTTGGCCATGTCATGGCAAATCAATGTTTTTGGCAAGTCCTTCCTCTTGTGACGTTCAATTTCTTCCATTTCCGGGTCATAGTGGCAAAACGTTTGCGGTGTTTCGAGTAGATTTTTTCCAAAAAACTTGTTGATGTCAGTATTTTTCACTACATAATCACTGGGTGGTTTCAATTCAACACATAGACTCCTCCAACTTGGAGGATCTTGCATGAATGCTGATATTTCCTCTAAAGTATCTAGAGGCTTACAGGTTAGGTTTTGTTCTTTCCACATTTTCTTTTCCGCCATGATATAGAAGATCGAGATATTTTATAACTTAAATTTGATACTTATTTTTTGTTATTAAATAATATATGTACACTTTACAATAGTTGCTGTAATCATTTTGTAAACATGATTAATGTTTGTTTACTTGAGTGTTTATATATTGACAGTGACACTTGCACTCGCAATGGCGGGTATTTCAAAAGTGTGCTAGAAACGCACTAGTTGCATTAAACTCAAGTATGACTCATGCATGACATGATTAATGCAATTTTTCAATAATAATAAATATATATTATCGCAATATATTTTATCAGTTTTACATATTAAATATTGAAATCATGTTTGTCAATGATGTGGTATTGAAATAGTCTATATATCAAAGATTAATTTTGATCAATTATTATCTATAGATTTTTCCATTGTGTTTTCTAAAATCTACTCGTTTTTATATTTTAATTGATTATAGTAAATATATTTATATTACAAACTTGTTTATTTGGAATATTTATATGCCCTACTTCGATAAGCTAGTCAGGATGTGTTCTACTTTATATTATGATAAGGACATCTATTATTTATATTATAAATTCCCACAGTCTATGCGACAAAAAAAATATTTTAATATTAATCACTTCGGTAGAGAAGGAAATCAATTTTGATTAACAAGTACTCATTTTAAATATTAAGTTGGAGACTAATCTATATAGTAAAAACTTGCTTATTTGAGTTAAGGCTAGTCGTGGCTGGATTCTATTTCTATTTACGGAAATGATATATTTAATGTCGAGGCAAAGCGCAGCGTTAAGTTCCGCCCTTCAACAGGCTAGGCCTCCAGAATTCAGCAGAAAATGGAGAATGGAGTGTCTCAACACTAATAATCGGTGCATTCGATCAACATTATGTTTTTTAAAGTGAAAGTTAGATTACTTAAATTGGTATTGCTAATAGTATTTTTACTCAGATTTCTAGCTGTATAATTTACGCGTACCAAATAAAATTATCGTAATAAATATATCAATATTTATTTATATTACCTGTTTAACCTGTAGCAATTCGCCTCATGCTATCTGTCAATGTCACATAAGTCTTGATCTACGTAAGTCGCTCGGATTGTATTGTTGTGTTTTATATTATTTTCTCACCCTTATGAATTAGAAATGCATCCATGATTCAGAAGTGCGTATTTATAGTAACAGATAATTAATTTGTAAATAAAAATAATTGTCTTTCCTATAAATACATTTATTTCTACCAACCGGTAAGTAGTGATACAGATTTTTTGCGAATTTTACGTTGAAAATAAAATAAAACCAAAAAATTGTACTATATATCATCATGACTATTATAAAATCAATAACATAAACACAATGTGACCTTCTTAAAAATAATCAATATAAGTTACATCAATATATATTTATAATTCAGTTTTATTATGTTTAGTTAATTATATTTTGTAACTACCTTGCATTAAAATATAAAATATATCATCTAAATTCTGTTGTTTTGTTTTAGAATGCAAGCCATGCAAAGGCATAATCTTGTTCTTTTTTAAATAATACATCTACAAATGCCTAAATGGTTTCTAATACAAAGACTTGTACAGGTGCGTTTAAGCACATATCTTTGTATATCACTATGTACTGTTGCAACCATCCAGTTATTGAGCTCCTATGGATATTATAAATATGATTATTTGGCAGAACACAGCCTCGAGGACTGTCTGTACATGCAGACAAAACCTAAATTACCTGTAAAATCAACTTTACCTGACTGTAAATATGATCATATTCTCCAAAACACAAATACTATTCACAGTTGGGATATTCCTAAGAAGCATACAGAATTTTTGCCGACTGGAATTATGAATGGTAGTTACAGTCCAGAAAATTGTAAGCCATTATTTAGTGTTGCTATATTAGTGACATATAGAAATAGGCAAAGTCAACTGGATATATTCATCCCATACATACACAATTTTTTGAGGCAACAAAATATACATTACAAGTATGTATTCTTATTTTTTTTTATAAAGAAAACATTTTAACACTTTCTGGCAGAGCATTAGGCTGAGTGAACCATCTGCTAAGGCACACCCCACTTTGTGCTCAATTTTCAACATAATTTTGTATTATGAACCAGATTACAAGAATGAAAATAATTTAAATTTTATTTTCCTCAAATAAGGAAACCCACAACAGTTGTGTTTATAGTCAGATACTGCTCTTCTGCACCTCAGTAGTCTCCAATTACTCTTAGATACAATAATCTATGATCTTATATTTTTTCAGTAAATTAAAAAATATATATTTATTAATAAAATATCACATAATTTACAGAATATATGTAATAGAACAGCGGGATGAAAAACCGTGGAACAAAGGCACACTATACAACATAGGAGCAAAACAGGCCATACTAGACAAATTCCCATGCCTCATACTCCATGACGTAGACCTATTACCATTAGATCTAAGTAATTTATATGTTTGCTTGAAACAACCGAGACATATGAGTGCTAGCATCGACAAGTTTAGATTTGTCCTGATATATAAATCTTTAGTGGGCGGAGTTTTGGCTATTACGTCAGATCAATACCAAAAGTTGAATGGTTTCTCAAATCGATACGAGAAGTGGGGTGGAGAAGATGATGACTTTGCTGGACGAATTGAATCACATGGTCTTGAAATATTAAGGTAAGAATTTTGGAATTTTAAAATATTAAAGTACTATATGTTGAAACAAGTACATGCTCTTTCCTATATAAAACAGTAGGTGAAGAACGAACGAACTTGGTATGAGAGCTGTCTGATAAATATAGACCACCAAGTTTTTGATACTGTTTATTGAGCGGTGGAACTTGTTTCTAGGATTTTTCTACCAGAGGGGTGAAATAAAAATAAGAGCAGTTGAGCCCACAAAAATTTTATTTACAGCCAGAGGTGGTCCCACTGCCCTATATGTGCCTAATATTATGCCATGTGCCGTAAAATAGACAAATACTGTGAGCAATAACTTTATACTTGAAAACTCAATGTTTTTAGAAACTACAATCTGTGTTTTACCCATTCCAAAAGTCAATATATTATAAAATGTCTGATACTTATTTATATTACATTCTATTTAAATAGTATGGTTTGTATGTCTCCAAAGAGTGAAACAACAACATGGGAGTGAAATTAGGTGAGTTGAGTGTAAACTGCCTGCTATACGCAGATGATGCAGTGCTCATAACATCACCGGAATGTGAGGTACTGGCATTTGAAAGAAATGAAAAAAAGACAAAATGCAAGGCCAGAGAAAATGGCAAGATGTTAAAACAAGTGAATGAAGTGGTTCATTTGGGAAGTATGTTCAGTAGAGATGGAAGATACGAGATGGATGCGGAAAGGCGTATTGCTGCCGGTAACAGGGTTAATGGTGCCGTATCTGCATTAATGAGAGAGTGAAACGTCAGCACAATGCAGTGTTGATACCGACGCTGTTATACGAAGAATGAACGAAAGATGAATGCCGTGGAGATGCCATCATTTCGTAGTATATGCGGAGTCAGCTCAGCTGATCGAATCCGCAATGAAGAGATACACGGAATAGCAGGTACTAGTAAGGATGTCACGGTGAGAATGAAGAAAAGAGCGCTCAGCTTGTTTGGACACGTCGAACGAATGAGTGATGAAAGAATGGCAAAAAAGATTTATGACGGAAAAGTGAGCGGTAAGAGAGGTAGAGTGAGGCCTCGGTTGACCTTCGAAAACAGCATCAAACATACATACTACATATACATACTATATATAGAATACATACTGGAAAAGGTCACGTAAATAGCATAAGGACACCATATGAAGAGATTGATGACAGTGGACGAGGCAAAAGAGCAAATTAGTAATGTATTGCATTGCATGTATTGTAAAATGTAGTAGTTCTTATGAAACGTATAAACATATACTATACGTATATATAAACGTGAAAGTGTGTGGGCACGATTCCCACTGGTAACGAGGTAAAGAGCGGCGATGAGTTCCGCCAATCAAAACACAATGTCTCCAGAATTCAGCGAAAAGTGGAGAACAGAAGTTTTCAGAATCCCTCTGCCAACCCTGAAACGTGCGATATATAAACAAATTTTGCCACATATCAGATTTACCCACAAGCATCTACTAGATAAAAATAGTACAATGGTAATGTAATGACATTATGCACTTAAAGCCTGTTGTTGAGAAAGAACTTAAATGTATATACTGAAATTTGAACCCAAATTTATTATATGATCTTGTCTTAGTCAGTCCTTACATAAACTAGGCCGAAGATGAAGGTAAATTATATCAACAAAATATGTAAATACAAGGTCGGGGCAAAAGGTATTTTCATTATTTCATTTTCAATTGTTCATACAAAGATTTTTTTTTAGGTATAATTTATTATTTATTTATGTGCCGTTTTGATCGACGCTTTGTTGCCATCTTATGGGTAGTGCTATGATCCCATTCCTGTAGAAATTTTGAGATTTATGATTTAAAAAAATCTGACAGGTAGTGTTCAGTGTTCTTTAGAGGTTGGCTTTATGCTTCCTAAAGAGTTCTGCAATGACCGAAATACGTGGAAATCTGATGGAGCAAGGTCAGGGCTACACGGAGCATACATCAACACATTCCAGCCAAGCTCTCTCAATTTGTATTGTATATGAGTGCGGTCTGGCGTTGTCATGGTGGAACACTACGCCCTTCCTTTTCACCAGCTCTGTTTTTCTCAATAGCACTTTTAATCTCATCAGTTGCTGATATTGGAGGTCAGAATCGATAGTTTTAACCAGTGGCAAAAGTTTATAGTCACTTTACGAATCCTTTCCAATCCCATCATACACATAGTAACTTTGTTCCGAGTCAGGCCGGGTTTTGCTATGGTCTGTGGGGCTTGTCCATACTTCGACCATGATCTTTTTCGCACATTCTTAAAGCAAGTCACCCATTTTTCATCACCCATAATCAACTGTTTAAGAATTGTTACGTTTCAACAAAGAGTCGCCAATGGAAACATGTTCCATTAGGTTTCTCTCAGTGAGATCATGTGGTACCCGAATGTCACCCATTTTTCATCACCCATAATCAACTGTTTAAGAATTGTTACGTTTCAACAAAGAGTCGCCAATGGAAACATGTTCCATTAGGTTTCTCTCAGTGAGATCATGTGGTACCCGAATGTCAAATTTTTTTTGTTCCTTCATAGATTTCCGTAAATGACGCAAACCTTTTTTATGATCAACATCTAGATCTTCAGCATTGTAGTGGAATTCTCCCTCTATCAGGCTTACTTCTTAGAGTAGTAATTAAAACAGCAAAATTTTATGTGGACACGTGTAATTCTCGAGTTGAACCAAAAAGTAATACAATTCTATGGTAGGGTAATTGTAAGATAAAATATACATTATTTCTCACCTATGAGCATATGTGTAATTAAAAAAGGATTGCTATAAAATTATAACAGGCGTTTGGCCTAAACATGCCCCCGGACGTTGAAAGCATGCCTTTCAACCAATTTGGTTAACCAAGGGACATATTTTGCTAAATGACCTTCGGATGATACCGTTTGCGGTTTTGACGTCAGCCACACGGTTAATGCCATCAGCTCCAGGATGAACATTCACAATTCGGCCCATTTTCCATTTCAATGGTGGAAGATTGTCATCCTTAATGACAACTAAAGTATCAAGTTCCAACGTTGAATTCTTTGAGCGCCATTTTACTCGTTGTTGCATCTCACTAATATACTCTTTGGACCACCTGATCCAAAAATGTTGACGTAGTTGCTCCAATCTTTGGAATCTGTTCAAACAGCTGGTAGGGCTGTCTTTATAATCAGGTGTTGGCAGAGCTGTTAAAGGCTTCCCAATAAGAAAGTGTCCTGGTGTAAGCGGCATGAGGTCATTTGAGTCACTAGAAAGAGGGGTGAGCGGTCGAGAGTTAAGGATAGCTTCTATTTGTGTTAGGACAGTGATCAGTTCCTCGTAAACTAAATGACAATTTCCCAATACTCTATTTAAGTGAAATTTTACAGCTTTTACACCAGCCTCCCAGAGACCCCCAAAATGAGGAGAGTAAGGTGGACAAAAGTGAAAATTTATACCTTCATTGGCCAAACTTTCAGATAATGAATTGCAGTTAGTCTTTAAAAATTTACATATATCATTATAAGCGCCCACAAACGCTGTTCCATTGTCAGAATAAATATCTGTTGGCTTTCCTCTCCGTGATATAAACCTACGTAAAGCAGACATAAAGCTGTTACTAGTTAAGTCGCCTACTAGTTCTATATGAATTGCCTTAGTTTTAAAACAAACAAAAATTGCTATATACACTTTAACAATTCTACAACCTCGGCCTTGGCGACTTGCAGATGAGATAGGACCAGCATAATCTATCCCTACGCAGTCAAAGGGATGACCCCCTGGAGTTATACGCTGGGTAGGCAAATTTCCCATAAGCGGAGTAATTATTTTACTTCTCATACGAGTACATCTAACACACTGATAATAAGTCAGTCTAGCTAAATTACGACCACCAAGAGACCAATATCTTTCTCTTATCGAAGCTAATAATAATTGAGGACCCGCATGCAATAATTTAAGATGTTCCGATTTAAAGACAAGTTTTGTAAAAATATGAGTGGACTGTAAAATAATAGGATGTTTTTTATCATACGAAAACATGGAGGCATTTTCTAACCGACCTCCAACACGCATTATATTATTTCCATCCATAAAAACATTTAACTTGCTTAATTTACTATTTAACGGTATAGGTTTATTTTTAAGTAATATCTTATATTCAGGGAAACATTCTAATTGAGAAAGTTTTATTATTAAGTTTAATGCGCGTTGTAATTCAGAAGTGTTTAAATAAGTAGTTTTTAAAGAATTACCCTTACATAAAGCTATAAATCTAAAAACATAAGCAATAGTACGCTGCATTCTAAGAAGATTAGAAAAGCGATTAAAATTTATTAATATGTCCTGTGTAGACATGGCGTAAAACGAAACTTCAGGTCGTGTTTCTGGAAGTTCTTCAATATTTGCAAAATTATCTGGCCAACACGAGCTATCTTGCTGAAGATAGTTAGGACCGTACCACCACTGGTTAAGAGTTGGCAAGTCATTAACGTCAACTCCACGTGATACGTAATCGGCAGGGTTTTGTTCAGAGGGGACATGTCTCCAAGAACAACTTACGGTTTTTTCTAATATTTCAACAGTAAGATTACGAACAAACGGCTGAAGTTTAGCTGGTAACATTTGAAGCCAACCTAGCACGATTGTTGAGTCTGTCCAAAATGTTGTATGCCTAATCTTAACACGAAGTGACGAAATAGCTTTTTCATATAACCGTACACCCAGCAACGCACCGCAAAGTTCTAATCTGGGTATTGTTGTTGGCTTTAAAGGTGCAACCTTACTTTTGGCCAATAATAACTGTACCGAAGTTTCACCACTATTATTTACACTTTTAACATAAATACAGGCACCATAAGCATTTTCTGATGCGTCAGAAAAAATATGAAATTCCAACAAAGAGTATGAATCACAGACCACGAGACGAGGTACGCGTAATTTACTTAATAAAGGAAGATTTTTCAAGACATCGTACCAATTTCTTAAAGTCTCCGTGGGCAATGGTTCATCCCATCCTAATTTAATAAGCCATAATTTTTGCAATAAAATTTTCATTACAATAACACATGGGCTAACTAACCCCATGGGATCAAAAATTTGTGCAATTATTGATAATACAATTCGTTTTGTAAGCTCTTTCTTTTGAGTTGAAGGATTAATATAAAAACAAATTTCATCAGATTCTGTTTGCCATCCTAGTCCTAAAGTTTTTGCGTTTTCAATAGCCCCTATATTTAAATCCAAAGACGAACCGACTGTAGAAGAAGTTACAAGTGAAGCATGATTGGATTTCCATTTACGTAAAGGCACACCAGCTGAAGCAAGCTCAGCAGTGACTTTATTTTTTATATTAAAAGATTCTAGAATGGAATCAGCACCAGTCAGCAGATCATCGACATAAAAATCATGTTTTATTATGCTGGATATCAACTCATCCCTGCATTCAAGGCCAATTTGCTTGAGGCATCTAGTAGCAAGAAAACTAGAGCTCGCACAGCCGTATGTAACCGTGTTAAGTTGATATACATTAAAAGGATCTGATGGATGGCTACGCCAAATTATTTGCTGAAGATGTCGGTCAGATGCATTAATCATTATTTGCCGATACATCTTTTCTACGTCAGCAGCCAGTACAAATTTATAAAATCTAAATCTAAGCAATATTGAAAGCAAATCGTCTTGTACCTTAGGACCTATCATCTGAATTTCGTTTAGGGACAGCCCTGATGTAGTTTTACTACTAGCGTTGAAAACGACCCTCAATTTAGTAGTACTGCTATCTTCACGCAATATACCGTGATGAGGAATAAAGTACGGAATTAAATTATAATTAGCTTCGCACTTAGACATGTGCCCAAGAGCTTCATATTCCGATAAAAATTCAACGTACATACGCTTCAAAGTAGGCTGATTGATAAGTCTCCGTTCCAGAGATAAAAGACATCGTTTTGCTCGTTGTAATAGAGTCTCCTAGTACCTCAGGCGATTCTTTCAACGGAATTCTAACGCAAAAACAACCATCTTCTAAACGAAAAGTATGTTTAATAAAATGTTCTTCGCACATTCGTTCTTCTAAAGAATAAGATGACTTGTGACTAACTTCTTCGAGTTGCCAAAAACGTGATATCATTTTATAAATGTCGTCATTCTCAGAGGCAGATAAAACGGGTTCATTATTAAAATTATTATCTGCCATCTTACTGTAATTACATATTATGGGGGACGACGTACATCCTCCATTAATAGGACCTGAGACCAGCCATCCAAGTCTGGTTTCCCAAAGAATGGGTTGATTTGTGCCTAAACTAATTTTCTCCGAACCAAGCAATTCCCAAAATATGTTTGTGCTAATAATCATATCAATATCACCAGCCTTAAAGAAATATGGATCTGCCAAAGTAATATTGTGCGGTATATTTAAATTGGAAATATTAATTGAACGCGATGGTATGCTATCTGTTATAGTTGATAAAACGTAGCAACTTAAATCTTTAGAATAATTCTCAGATAGGGAATAAATTTTAACGCGACACATTTTAGTTGTACTTACTTTTGTCTTATTTATTCCATATATAGGCTTATCTACATTTATATATTTTAATTTCAGTGACTGACGTAAGCTTTCGGTAATAATACACGATGAACTTGCACAATCTAATAAAACACGTATAACGCGTTCACATCCATTAACATCAAATACTTTAACTAAAGCTGTGGACAATAGAACATCTTGTTCCAGTTTTAAATGTACATCATCGGAATATGTTGTCAGCGTCGTGAGTGTTTGTTCCGCTTGATTGTTGGATGAAGATTGCGATGGTGATTTAAAAACATGATCACTTGCTCTTACTGAAATGTTTGGATTGGGCTTTTTAATATTAGATATATGAATCAACGTATTATGTTTGCGCCTACACACCTTGCAGCCTGGTTTCTTACAATTATTTGAATAATGACCGGGGCGAAGGCAATTATAACATATTTTATACTGGGAAACTAATTCAAATCTTTGTTCATTGGTTAAATTAAGAAACAGAGAACAATTATGTAAACTATGATCGCCTTTACATTTAGGACATGGCTTTATAGATGAGTTGCAATTATGATCTTCGCATACTGGTCTAGAAACATTATTACCTAAAGAAATCATTGCCCTAAGCTTATGCGCGTTTCTATTAGGGTTTATCATGCCGTTATTACGAGACAGCTCCATAGTTTCTAATAGGTCAGCACGGTTACGAAGAAATTCCAGAAACACAGACATCGAAATAGGGTCATTTTTATTTATTCTACCTTTACACTCTTCCCACTCACGAAAAGTTTTCTGATCGAGTTTCCTAGTCATGATGTGAATGAGGAGTGTATCCCAATGTTGAGTCGGCTCGCCTAACATTTCCAAAGCACGTAAGTTTTTATTAAATTGATCAATCAATCGTTTTATATTAATAGAAGATTCACTTTTAATTAAATCAACATTAAATAAATTATTAACATGATTTTGTACTAGCAAACGTTTATTGTTAAATCTATTACATAATAATTCCCATGCAATAGCATAGTTGCTAGCCGAAAACTCTATGGATTGAATGATCAAAGCCGCAGACCCCTCCAGAGACGACCTAAGATAATGAAACTTATTTATTTCATCCATTGCATCGTTCGAATGTATGAGACTGGTGAACATATCATGAAACTCAAGCCAATTGTCATAAGAACCATGAAATTTTGGCAAATCAATTGTAGGCAACTTAACTAGATTATGATTACTTAAACGAGAGTTATCCACATTATCACATCGTAATATTTTAGTATTAGAAGATATTAATTCTTGAGCCTTTGAAAGTGATTGATAATATAAAGATTCAAAATCATTTCTTTCGCTTGACTGGGCATCAATGTCATCGACTAAACACTCAATTTTTAATTGTACTTCATCATAATGATCATATAAACATTCGATTTTACCTATCCGTAACTGCAATTCATTTACCTGTTGTAGACTCAATGAACCAGATAATTCATTTATGTACTTAGTAAAATTAGTCAACCGGCCTTTATAACTAGCTCGTTTTTTAATAAGTTCTTTTTCCTCTCTCTCCGACATGTTTGGAATCTCGGGAGTGAACAAGCCTGAAATTTAAATTTTATACAATGTATAACTGATTTAAGATTTTTTGTATATATGTGTACTTACAAGCATGTAAATAAATTTGTTTAATTTTAATACACAAATATTTTTTATTATTAAAATATCTATTTAACTATTTAAACTTTGTCTTAATATTTTGTAAGTTTTTATTTTATTTTTATTTATTTTCAATTACCAATTAAAACAAAATTAAAGAATTAATATTTTTACAAAATTCAGTTAATATAGTTTATAAAGATGTAAACTATTCATATGCTTTTATTAAGTTGTAAAACAATATAATTATTGTATTGATACAGTAACAAAACTAGCTAACACTTATCAAATTACTTATTACACAATAGGCAAATCATTTTTATTTAATAATGTTTAAATAATGAAATACTAAACATTTAAAGTTATATAATTTAAAAATAAATGATGATTATATGATAAATTAACTTTTACTGTTTTATAAGAATAATCTAGTACATACCTGTTAAAACTATGAAATATTGTTAAAATAATAACAATTAAATATAATTGGCAATAAACAATTCACCAAATATACATAGTTTTACTTTAAAACCACAAATTAATGCAATAGGCAAATACTAGTAACCTGAATCGAAAAGAGTAATGGGTTAATATTAATAATATTCCTATAATTAAACACTGATCACTTCCCTTATTTTTGGGCAATCCGGCTCGAAGGACCATGTAGTGGAATTCTCCCTCTATCAGGCTTACTTCTTAGAGTAGTAATTAAAACAGCAAAATTTTATGTGGACACGTGTAATTCTCGAGTTGAACCAAAAAGTAATACAATTCTATGGTAGGGTAATTGTAAGATAAAATATACTTTTAGGAATCAGAAGTGTTTAATATAAAAAGGAGATAATTCAGGATGGACTACAAGCAGTTTATTACAAAGTTGACTTATACAAACAATATTTCTGAGTGAATAAATGTTAATACACAATCAAATATAATTAAACAATCATTACTTTCCATTACACAACAATAACAAAACAATAACAAAATGGAACGAACTCACAGTATCAACGCCAACCACCCTTACGCACGGTAACCGACCCGCCAAACGAGCGCGAACCCGAATGCGCACTAGCTTTTATAAGTATGAGTACGGTGGTGGTGGGTATCGATACTCTTCTAACACAGGAAGGGTCCTGCTCGCGCGCAGGATATTCCATCCCACGTTGTTTTCACGATATTCAGCTCACACGGCCTCTCCTGACCGTGCACCGCCCTCGGCTGCATTGAAGATTTCTTCTGCTGGAGTTTGCCTGCTTCGCCAGTGACTTGAAGCAGCCATAGCAGGAGCACCTGAGCGGCGCCTTCGGAGTTGTCATCTTTACAATCTAAATAAGAAATCAGAGATTAATGAAGCACGACAACATACAACGTTGCCTATTCTGTCATTCATCACACAAACAAGGCCCTCATACAAAAAAACTTTCGTAACAGAGATAAAATCACTCCACATTCAAGATCGTTCAGTCATTTAGATCACTGTCTTGCAAAAGTCTCACTCAAACTCATACTTGAACTTGCAACGTTAAAAACGTGAACCAGGACTACGCCACACGCGCGTCAAATAAACAGGATTGTGCTTCACGCGCGCCAAATAAACAGGACTGCGCCTCACGCGCGCCAAATAAACAGGACTGCGCCTCACGCGCGCCAACCGGGCAGCACCCGCCAGGAGCGCGCCTGCTGCACGCCTCCGCGAGCGCGTCGACTGCACGCCGTCGCGAGCGCGCCAACTCAGCAGCACCCGCCAGGAGCGCGACTGCTGCACGCCTCCGCGAGCGCGCCGACTGCACGCCGTCGCGAGCGTGCCAACTCAGCAGCACCCGCCAGGAGCGCGACTGCTGCACGCCTCCGCGAGCGCGCCGACTGCACGCCGTCGCGAGCGTGCCAACTCAGCAGCACCCGCCAGGAGCGCGACTGCTGCACGCCTCCGCGAGCGCGCCGACTGCACGCCGTCGCGAGCGTGCCAACTCAGCAGCACCCGCCAGGAGCGCGACTGCTGCACGCCTCCGCGAGCGCGCCGACTGCACGCCGTCGCGAGCGTGCCAACTCAGCAGCACCCGCCAGGAGCGCGACGACTGCACGCCTCCGCGAGCGCGCCGACTGCACGCCGTCGCGAGCGCGCCAACTCAGCAGCACCCGCCAGGAGCGCGACGACTGCACGCCTCCGCGAGCGCGCCGACTGCACGCCGTCGCGAGCGCGCCAACTCAGCAGCACCCGCCAGGAGCGCGACGACTGCACGCCTCCGCGAGCGCGCCGACTGCACGCCGTCGCGAGCGCGCCAACTCAGCAGCACCCGCCAGGAGCGCGACGACTGCACGCCTCCGCGAGCGCGCCGACTGCACGCCGTCGCGAGCGCGCCAACTCAGCAGCACCCGCCAGGAGCGCGACGACTGCACGCCTCCGCGAGCGCGCCGACTGCACGCCGTCGCGAGCGCGCCAACTCAGCAGCACCCGCCAGGAGCGCGACTGCTGCACGCCTCCGCGAGCGCGCCGACTGCACGCCGTCGCGAGCACGCCAACTCAGCAGCACCCGCCAGGAGCGCGACGACTGCACGCCTCCGCGAGCGCGCCGACTGCACGCCGTCGCGAGCGCGCCAACTCAGCAGCACCCGCCAGGAGCGCGACGACTGCACGCCTCCGCGAGCGCGCCGACTGCACGCCGTCGCGAGCGCGCCAACTCAGCAGCACCCGCCAGGAGCGCGACGACTGCACGCCTCCGCGAGCGCGCCGACTGCACGCCGTCGCGAGCGCGCCAACTCAGCAGCACCCGCCAGGAGCGCGACGACTGCACGCCTCCGCGAGCGCGCCGACTGCACGCCGTCGCGAGCGCGCCAACTCAGCAGCACCCGCCAGGAGCGCGACTGCTGCACGCCTCCGCGAGCGCGCCGACTGCACGCCGTCGCGAGCGCGCCAACTCAGCAGCACCCGCCAGGAGCGCGACGACTGCACGCCTCCGCGAGCGCGCCGACTGCACGCCGTCGCGAGCGCGCCAACTCAGCAGCACCCGCCAGGAGCGCGACGACTGCACGCCTCCGCGAGCGCGCCGACTGCACGCCGTCGCGAGCGCGCCAACTCAGCAGCACCCGCCAGGAGCGCGACTGCTGCACGCCTCCGCGAGCGCGCCGACTGCACGCCGTCGCGAGCGCGCCAACTCAGCAGCACCCGCCAGGAGCGCGACGACTGCACGCCTCCGCGAGCGCGCCGACTGCACGCCGTCGCGAGCGCGCCAACTCAGCAGCACCCGCCAGGAGCGCGACGACTGCACGCCTCCGCGAGCGCGCCGACTGCACGCCGTCGCGAGCGCGCCAACTCAGCAGCACCCGCCAGGAGCGCGACTGCTGCACGCCTCCTCGAGCGCGCCGACTGCACGCCGTCGCGAGCGCGCCAACTCAGCAGCACCCGCCAGGAGCGCGACTGCTGCACGCCTCCTCGAGCGCGCCAGCCGAGCAGCACCCGCCAGGAGCGCGACGACTGCACGCCTCCTCGAGCGCGCCAGCTGAGCAGCACCCGCCAGGAGCGCGACTACTGCACGCCTCCTCGAGCGCCACTGCTGCACGCCTCCGCGAGCACGCCAGCCGCCTACTCCTCTCGGAGCGCCTCGCTGTTCGCAGCCTTGGAAGCCGGGTTACTTCGGGAGCTCACTCCAAACAGCAAGCCCTTGTCACGTGTATTCAGCACATACACACATTAATCACGCTACAACATTTTTTTAATAAATAATTAAACCAAAATTAATGATAAATTTTCTTAAAATGCCGGTTTCAAAAGAACTCTTGGTGAGAGAAATTGCCAGCATATCATTTTGAAAATATCCTACAATGCTTATAGTACTTGTTCAATATTAACGGGATTGAGTGCATTAAGTAACGTAACATAACGTGAGCTCGGTCGGACCTGACCATCATTAACACTGAACCACGTACTCAACTTTGGCGGTAAAGGCACAGTTGTGTCATATTGGCAGACAACGCACCTTTCCGAATACGCCTGGTATCAAGAGTTAGTTGAGAACACTTCTTATAAGAATATTAAAGGTGTAGCGAGAACTACACTATAACATTATTATTATTATTCCGATTTCACAATTATTGCCTTGAGCTTCTATTCAAATCGAGCTTTAGTAAAAATGTTTCTCTTTATCTCCAATTTTCTTACAAAATGAACAAAGAGGTTTAATGTTGCTATTGTTCCCGTTGGCGGAGCTTCGCTCCTTCTAACATATGTTCTCAGCATGACTGAGTTGGCCATATCCAAAACATCTGTTTTCGAGTCAACTCGAACCTTCGGAGCTGCGATTTATTATTGCACTAGACAAAAAGCGTCTGCCAAAGGTACGATAGTCAATTTTCGCGGGTCGGTTTAATATATGTCGATAAAAACGAAACAAGGTTTTCCGTCGTAAGGTTGGCGTTGGTGGCTGCCGCGCCAACTTGTATGTCACTAATACCGTAGACCACTATTTGAACCATGAGTTCTTCGCTAAGGCCTTTAATAATGCGTAAGCGCAATAATAATTGTCGTGCATATTCCGCGTACGATAAAAAATTATTTGACGTAGTGTTTAGAACTTCCAGAAGTATTTGCACGTAATTAATTTTTTGAGGGCACAGCGACTTAAATTCTTTTACAAAATTAGACCATGAGCGTTCATGAGTGTTCCACTCATTTAGCCAAGTGTTTGCGTCGCCTCTCAAACAATGTGCAACGCGGGAAAAACACTTAAAATCGTCCCAATGGTTCGCACGCCTAGCTCTATCCACTTCAGTGCACCACACTTCGAAGTTATTTATTGCCGGGTCAAAGTTTGAGACATAATAATTGCTGGGTTTATTTTTTGCTAGGAAGCCTAATGCATCGACGAGTGTTTGCGTTGTAGGATTATGATTTTTTTGTAACGGAGGTGTATCACTAAGAATAGACGATGAGATTTGCGTACTACTGGCCATACTCGCCTCTATGGCCGTCAATCGCGATATAATCGTACCCAACGCGGTTTTCGTAATACTGTCGGGAGTGTCGGACAGTGATTTACTTTGACGACGGATTGAGTAATCGGGACCTGCTTGCGACCTTTCGCGCGATTGAAGATTTTTGCGACTGCGCGAATAACTACGACCTGAACGACGCGAGCGTGATCTACCACGACGAGAACGCGGGCGAGACCTGTAGCGATGTGAGTGTGGACGAATTCTTTTACGACGCGACTGCGAAAGACGCCTACTGACTCGCGGGGCTTCATCTCTACGATTGTCACCATCTAAAACGCGAGGCGGCGTCAAGGCCAACTTTTCGCAAGACACGCGTAACATTTCTTCGAAAGGGAAGAAACGCGAACAGACTGTTTCCTTTTTATTACACTAATGTACGTAGTGTCGGCGGGAATCAACGACAGCTTGCTTTCACCATACTAAGGTGCGCATTGTTTTAGTGGAAAATAACGATTGTTTATTTTACCCTAAGCTAATTAATTGTGAGCGGTAAATCCAATCCCACTTCTGATTTTAGGAATCAGAAGTGTTTAATATAAAAAGGAGATAATTCAGGATGGACTACAAGCAGTTTATTACAAAGTTGACTTATACAAACAATATTTCTGAGTGAATAAATGTTAATACACAATCAAATATAATTAAACAATCATTACTTTCCATTACACAACAATAACAAAACAATAACAAAATGGAACGAACTCACAGTATCAACGCCAACCACCCTTACGCACGGTAACCGACCCGCCAAACGAGCGCGAACCCGTTTTTTTTTTTTTTTTCGAATGGACTTTAATGCTGTTGACCTGGAATGGTCTTGACAGCGTCACCGGGCTGGGAGGGGCGAGTGTAGCTCGCCCCTGAAGATTAGAATTACGAGCTTTGATGGACGCTCGTGAAGTGATGGCGATCGCGGGGGAATGCCCCGCGTACGCTAATCATGGTGGGTTTCGTCCATTGGGCCCCGCCGCGCCGAGGCGCGGGCGTGCCGTTAGATATGACTGGCCTCGCCGCCTCTTACGGCGGCGGAGAGTGGGACGTGGGACTGAGGAGTGGATCCTCCCAGTGTATTGGGCGTTGGCAGCAGTGATGGGATCGTCGGGGTCCAGAAGCACGCTTCGAGGGCGTCGAAGACGTGGATGTGGGTGAGGAGCGTACTTACACGCTTCGACAATGAGTGGGTTGGAATGGGAATCTGCACGCTCGTAGTAGCGCTTGGCCAGGCGCTTGCAGAATTCCTTGAGCGATTCTAGCTCGAAGTCTTTGTGTAGGTCAACGTTGCGTACGTACCATGGGCATCCGGATGCCATTCGTAGGAATTTATTTTGGACCCTCTGAAGGAGGTCTATCTTGGTGTGTGCGAACACGACACAAGCATAGGTCATAACGGGACGGATGCAAGTTTTGTACAATGTCAGCTTGTTGCGAAGTGACATTTTACTCCGCTTGCAGATGAGCGGATACAGCCTGTTCATGACGTATGTGGCTTTGTTCCTGACATACGTGATGTGCGGCCGGAAGGAGAGTTTCGAATCTAGTACGACGCCTAGGTATTTGACCTTGGATTCCCAGGGGATCGGTTTGCCTTGCAGGTAAATAGTCGAGACGGTCTCGTAACGCTTACGAGGGAAGAGGACGGCTACGCTTTTCTCCGGGTTAACCTCGAACCGCCACTTGCTGAACCAATCGCCTAGGGCGTCGGCAGCTCGTTGCAGTCTTTCGGCTAGGATCCAAGCGGAGCGATCCGTGGTGTAAAGGGCGGTATCATCGGCATACATCGCAAGTTCTACTTTATCGGTACGCGGAATGTCGCTAGTGTAAAGCGCGTATAGTAACGGTGAAAGAGTGGAGCCTTGCGGGACTCCGGCGCGAACGGGTCTAGGGGACGATAGGGTCCCTTCTAATCTATATCGGAACGTGCGATTCGACAGGTATTCCCGAATGATGTGAACGAGAGAGTCTGGCAGAGCCATACGACGGAGCTTGAAGAGCAGGCCGTTGTGCCAGACCTTGTCGAAGGCTTTGGCGATGTCTAAGAAAATGGCCGCCGTGTCGCTACGAATCGATCTACGGACGTTATATTTCGCGATATGTTCGGTAAGCCGGTGAACTTGGTGTATGGACGAGTGGTGGGGTCTAAAACCGAACTGTTCGTTGATGAACAGTTGTTTTGCCTCGACTATTTCCTTTAATCTACTGAGAACGATTCTCTCGTAGATTTTCCCTAAACTGCTAATAAGACTGATGGGTCTGTAGCTGGAGGGAAGGTTGGCGGGTTTTTTGGGCTTGCGAATGCCTATAACTATTGCTTCCTTCCATTCGGTAGGAAAGGAGCAACCTGCTAAAAGAGCATTGAAAATCATGACTAGTAATGATACGAAGTGAATCGGAAGGGACTTTAAAACTTTATTAGGGATTTTGTCGGGCCCCGGGGCCTTTTTTGGGTTTAAGTCCTTGAGAATGGACTTAACCTCTTCTACGTCCGTGGGGCGAACCGGTTTGCCAGTTGGGGGCATCGAAGCCCACTCTGTGACCTCGGAGTCCACTTCCGTCAAGTGATCCGGGTCACATGGTAGGGTGCTAGGTGAGCATTGTGCCTCTAGGCTGTCCGCTAGGCATTCTGCCTTTTCAGTGTCGTCGGCCGCTATCGTATTATCGGGTTTTGTAAGCGGAGGCATAGTCGCCACTGTGTCGGATCGAAAGGTTCTCGACAGCGCCCAGTACGCCTGGGATGATGGCGAGAGCCCTTCGAGTCGACTATCCCAAGACTCACCTCTGAGCTGTTCAAATTGGGACTTGACTTGCCTCCGAAGATTGTTTAATTTCCTACTGTTTGCGGCATTCGGGCACGCATCGTGAGCTCTAGTAGCTAAATTTTTACGTCGGACTAGCTCCCTGAGCTTCCCTGAGATCTCAAATCTACCTTCAGGCAGATCTGGGACCTCTTTCGAGCAGCTGAGGAGAGCTTCTTGAATAAACGTCGTGAATTTGGACGCGGCTTCCTTGGCAACATCTACTGAGTCTATAATGCCAGGGATGAGATCGATGAGTGGAGAATCGTCCGCTTTGATGAGTTTAGCGAACTTTTTCCAATTGAGCGCGAACCCGAATGCGCACTAGCTTTTATAAGTATGAGTACGGTGGTGGTGGGTATCGATACTCTTCTAACACAGGAAGGGTCCTGCTCGCGCGCAGGATATTCCATCCCACGTTGTTTTCACGATATTCAGCTCACAATACATTATTTCTCACCTATGAGCATATGTGTAATTAAAAAAGGATTGCTATAAAATTATAACAGGCGTTTGGCCTAAACAGTTGTAGTTATATGTCGATCTTGCTCCACTTTCTTAAAGATGGCACTGATCTTATCGGCGTCCAGAGTGAACCTCATCTTTCACACTAAAATTTCCAGACTTGAAATGCTTGAACCACATTTGTACTACTCTTATTTATACTGCATTAGGTCCGTAAACCTTTTTGTAATAAAACTTTAAAATGTACCGAATTTCTTCGTTACATACGTTTATTTTGCTTGCTTGAAAAACAATTGAAAAATGGCGGGAACTAGTTTTTTTTTTATTTATTGCATCTTCAGAATGTCACATTTAATGATATTAAAACTAGCCAGGTAAATTCAGTACAGCCAAAGAGGTTTGATTACTAACAATACATTCAACGAAAATACTTTAGCCCCGACCTATTAGTAGGCGACTATGGAGGCTAAATATGCTAGTAGGTATACATATAAGTACAGAAAATGAAGGTCATATTCTTATCATCAAATGACAAATTATTTATAAATAGTCGTTACAACTGGCATTACTTATCAAGAGATTATTAGAATTTACACATAAAAATGTGTTATGATATAATAAGATACTGTTTAAAACACCTGTGGTTTATAAATGTTAACTGTTTTCAAGTAAAAACATGAGCTAAATGAGTGACTATAACTACAGGTTGTGAGTTTGATTCCACTCGTGGAAATGAAATATTTCTTCGCTCTGGTGTCGAAGCAATGCGTGTCATTGAGTTATGTCACTCAAAACGCAGTGCCTCTAGAATTCAGTGGAAAGGTGGAAACAGAGTGTCTTATCACTAGGTTCCCCGAGTTAATCTGCCTATCCCACTATGTGTAGGATACAGCATGAAGCTGAAAAAAAAATTATTAAATTTAAACATAATTTTTAAATATTAATATCCCACAGGTTCCCACCCCACATGTCAAGATATACAATGCTGAAGCACAAACAAGAAACTAAAAACGCAAATCGACACAAAATAATGGCGGAGAACGCCGGTAGAACTGAGCAGGATGGCCTCAACTCTGTACGATATGAAACTATTAGTGTCAAAACTCACCGCCTCTTCACTATAATAGCTGTCACTTTATGATTGGATCAAAATAATAATGTATTTATTGATTTATTTAATAGTTATTTGCACTCTTCATTAAATGTATGAAAAATCAGTATAACATTTTGTATACATATTTCTAATTTTAGAATGCAATATAATATATGAAGTGTTTTCTTTAGAACAAATAGTATTTCTTCACATATTAAAGTTTTGTAATTTAATTAATCTTTCTACTGTAGAAAGATTTGGCAATTAAAATTGTAATTAGCATAATTTAACAATTTCAATCTATTTTAATAAGAACATATAGATTAATCAGTTTAAATATTTATTTGGTATATAATAAGTGCAGGTTCAATCCTGTAATTAAATTTTTGAATGCATTTTCTATACTCTTCAATATTATTCTATTTCTTCAATACCAAAAATATAGTAAATCTAACTAAGCTTAAATATTATAGATATTTGTAATAAAAAAATATTTAGATACAATACATTCTAAAAAAAATTTTGGAAAGAGAGTATCTCTTTATCATATAAGTACTGATGTAAATAATTTGATATGATAAAAAAAACTTACCTTAAATTAAATCGATTTTTTATACAGACAGCATAGGGCTGTCTGTATAGAAAATCTCTGTCAGTATAGTTGGAAAAAAATTAGTTGAATAAGTCACTGTTATTTTTTAACGTTATACTCAGTTATTATGAAATAACTGCACGGAATGGTACAACTTCACCATTCTGTACTTTAAAAAAAGCCCAGTTGTGTGGTATTTTTCGGAAAAGCTAAAAAACGGAAAAATGTGTCACTAGGCTCTCCTTCTGAATGATCTTTCATCCTTGGGATTAGTTTTTTATTTTTATTTAATAGAACATTAATCAAAGACCTCAATATTATAAATAGCATAACAGTAATTAGTCATTTGTGTGTAACTTGATCTGATAGTTACACGCATAAACTTGGAAGTACATAAAAACATTTAATGTCAATTAAACTCTAATTGACGTTTTTGGTGACAAATTTATGTATTTGTTTTTTTTATTATTTAAATAACTATGATTTTAGTATAGATTTGAAAGGTATATAGTATTGATTTAAAAGGTATATAGTGTTTAAAAGTATACAAATATTTAAAATTGATACATATGTGAATGCAAGTGAATCTCATTAGATTTTTATTTATTTGTAAAAAATCAAATTAAATTATAAATATTATAATAAAAGTACTTCTATGTTATCCATAATAAAAAATCAAGCTTACAAATAAATTTGAAATTATTTATTTAAAAAAATTTATTATCAGTATTTACACGCTAACATATAATAATTTTGATTTTTATATGTATACATAGATATATATAATGAAAATGAAAAAGACATTGTAAATTATTACAATTTCTTTGTATTATATTATTTTACTAAATATGATACAAAACTATGTCTTTAAAATATATTTTGTTTAATTTAATCTGTATGAAAACTTTATTGAGTGATGTTTCTTTTTTTGATAGTTGTTAATTTGTGAATGTTTTACTTTATTACACACTTTTATAGTGTTTACATTATAAAAGTGTGTAATTGAGCATTTTATATAATTCAAAAGTTACATAATGTTCCAATAAAGCCATGTATTACAAGTGTGGAATGGAATGGTTAAACAAAAATATAATTTCAACAACAAATTAAATAAATCCTACAACTAACGGGCCATCGAAATTATATATTTTCTATTTAATAGTCAAATTTTTTTTTCGCTTCAGACTTTTTTTGTTTTTAATAATATTTAAATAATATTAAGTACTAATTATACTTGGAGGCAGATGTCGCAAGCGAAACGGAGTAATATGTAAATGTAAAATACAATAACTATTATTATACAAAATACGTCACCAAACTTTATGACCTTAATCTATTTCATTTCTATTATCTCTCTGTATAAAGGAACCTAGTGTTAAAACATTCTTTTTTTTTCTACTTTTCATTAGGCTCCCCACTTTCTTGTGGGGATCGAACCCACAGCCAGGTATACACTTTACCTTTGTGCCACGACAGCCTCAATTTATTTTTGTTTTGTAGATGTCGAGTCATTTGATATATCACCCAAATATATATATAAAAAATAATTTCATTCGCCTTATATTATGTTAATAATAATAATAATTTTATAAGTAGGGAAGGGAGTGTCATGACTCGGGAATTTCCCTGCGTACTGCTATATGCGGGATACAGCGTGAAACTAAAAAATAATATAAAATGTTTGTTGCTATATTCATAAAGGTCATAAACTTTGGCGTATATACATTACTGCTTAGTTAATACATAGGCTAAGTCTCATTTCAAAAATTATAAACTAGTCCCTTTTGTTTTTCATTTTTTTTTTATTATTATTTTTATGTCATATATGACGTGTGTGTATGTGTGTGTAGATTGTGTATTATGAATCGGTTTGCATTTGGCTATGTTTTATACATTATGGTAATACTTATCTTGTCTAAATTTTGTATATTTATGAATTAAATACATCAATTGAATTGAAAATGTTGTTTTATTATGTAAATTTTATTCTATTGAGGCCGGTCGTGGCGCAGCGGCACGAGGTGTGACTGCAAAACCGACTGGTTCTGGGTTCGATTCCCACTCGAGGAGATGAAATATTTACTTAAATTTATATTTCCATTTTCTTCGCTCTGGTGTCAAGGTTAAGCGCGGCGTTGAGTTCTGCCACTCAACACGCAATGCCTCCAGAATTCGGCAGAAAGTGGGGAACGGAGTGTCTTAACACTAGGTTCCCTCTGCCTACCCTGCTGTGTGCGGGATACAGCGTGAAGCTAATTTTATTCTATCTATTTTCTGGTGTGTACAATTACATTGTTGTATGTGCCGCACACGTGTGCGTGCATGCGTAGCCGTCTCCGTGTGTGTGCGTGTGTGTTGCTTTGTTGGTGATGAGTGCCAAGGTCAACTTATATTACACGTTTCGAAACAATGATAAATAAACGTGGAATGGTTAAATAAACTATAAGTAAAATTTGAATAAATTTTTTGTTAGGTTTTTTTCTAAAAGACGTTTTTATTTAACCATCCCACTTTATTGTTCATTGTTTCAAAATTTGTAGTATTTGGTTATTTCTCTTCAAAAGAAATAATATAATTCTGTGTGTGTTTGTGTGTACGTAAATGCGTGCGTGCGTGCGTGTGTGTGTGTGTGTGTGTGTGTGTTTTTATATAGTGTTGTTACTTATGACTTGCACAAACCTACACTATCAACATTATAGGGTTGTAGCTGTCCCCAGCTGTGTCCGTACGAGAGTGCCACAGGTAGCGGCAGAGAGCGGGGCAGGCCACACGCCGCGCCGCTACTCTCCATGGCTTGTTTTATTATACCTGATTTATTATATGTTTTACTGTTCACAAAAAAAAGAAAATTCACATAAAACTTATCAAAGTTTTCTATAGAGATATAGATAATGAAATTCTCTTGAACATTTCAATGTTTCAAATGCACAAACCAAAAAAACTTACCAGCCGCTGAATCCAAATCTTCCTCCGCCACTTCCCATAACAATTCATCATGTATTTGCAACAGTAGACGGCAATTTATGGGTGGATGTGCATTTCGAACCCGTTCCCAGCACCGTGCCATTGCCGTTTTGCATATATCTGCTGCTGTGCCTGAGGGATATTTTTACTTACTCTTAATACAGAGACGTGGCGATGGTACATTTTTTTCAACTTTTCCTAAATTATTAGACGTAGTTATCTCTAAGTATTTAATCCCTAAGAGTGTCCCGATATTTAACTTAATGTTATAAAGGAATATTACAAGTTTATTTTAGGTTTATCCATTTTTGGCATAATGTTTCGATGTTGTGGATTCGATGCACAGTTGTGGTATTGATTACAAATTATTTTCCCTTCACAAGCCCGAAGCTTGTCGAGGCATAACATGTTATATACTGTCACTCAACACGCTATACCTTGAAAATTGGATTGTGTGTGGAGAACGGGATGTCTCTCTGGGTATCCTGCTTTATGCAAAATACAGCGTAACACTGTAGTTGCGGTATAATATAACAGTATAGTAAAAAAAAATTGACATATTATTGTTCTATTATATTTACTGTCTTAATCTAGTAGTAACAATGATCAAGACGCGCGCCGGCGTGTCAAGCCAAGTAAAAAGTTGAAAACGAGTGTGTGTTTTACACGAATTATTTCAAGCAACTTTTAAGCCCTTCATAAATCGTAAGCTAATTAATCTACATAGATAAAATTAGCACTTATTTAGGAAACGAATAAAAATTTGAACGTAGCGGGACTCGAACTCGCGCCTCCTGGAAACCGACCAGGCGCCCTGACCACTAAGCCATACGTTTTCATAAAGCTACGTTGAAATTTTTATACATTTATCACAATTTATGTTGTTGAGGAGGTGGAATTCGTCTGTCAGTTGATATAATTACTATATCGAACTACCGCCAACGATTTCTTAATTGCCTCGCCCGTGTTGCCCTGATTTAAAAGTAAAGTGGAAGAGTTTATTATTTGTTTGTTCACTCACCCTGTATAACGAAGTTGACGGCCTGTCGCTGCGCGCGCGCACTGTCGTCGCTGGCGGCGGGCAGGCAGCGCGCGCGCCCGCTGCCAGTCGCCACGCGGCCGCCGGCGCGCGCGCACCTCTCTATGACAGACTACCACCTCACTCACTCACCCTGTATAACGAAGTTGACGGCCTGTCGCTGCGCGCGCGCACTGTCGTCGCTGGCGGCGGGCAGGCAGCGCGCGCGCCCGCTGCCAGTCGCCACGCGGCCGCCGGCGCGCGCGCACCTCTCTACTACAGACTGCGTGAAGGTCCTGAGGCAGGGGTACGTTCCTGGAGTAAAGAGTATATTTTATGTAACTTTTACTATTTGAAATACTAATCACGTTATCTGTCGTAGACATGTAACTGAAGAGTGTGTTCAATTGGGAAACAAATAAGGTACCAATATAATACCAAGAATGCTAGTTCAGAGATCAAACAGTAAATTCAGCTAAATTTGAAAGTGCAATATAAATTACTGTAAAAAAATATATTTGATACAAATTATAGTCGCAAGACGCAAATGGAAAATAATACTGAACTGTTAAAGCTCGTCATGATGGAGAGCACCTGGTCGTAGCCAAGATTGAGTATCTCCATGAGCTTCCTGGTGCCGGCGCCGTACAGACTCGCGTACAGTAAACGTTTTGTTTTATCACGATCTTCACTTGACACTTCACTTTCTGGCTTCTTTAACCTGTTAATAACATTAAAACTATTTTTTTTTTTATCAGCATTGCACTTTTCAGCATAGCCGAATAGACTCTTTGTTTTTGTCAGAGCGAATAATTGCTATCAGATGATGAATAAGCATACACCTATTAAAACAATAAATAATTAGATTATTAAAATGAACCCCGTACCAATTAGCAGCAAGTTCCACAAACAGATCGCGTGCCGTCCCAAAGGTCCCGGAGGTGCCGCCGGTCAAGGAGAGTGCGGAGAGAAGCCCCTCATCAGCGGCGGCGAGTGCGAACACTCTGCACTCCATGTGCTGGAAGTCGGCCGCGAGCAGGCAGCGTCCCGCGCGCGCCGTGTATATCGAACGGAAGTTGAGTGCTTGTTCTTCTGGAGGAGTACCTGCGGACAAACATTGCGGGAAATTCATTTACTCATTAGGGAACCTAAAATGGACGCCGCAACTGCCATGACGACTCCTACAGAGCTTCAGCCGACGATTCCTACAGAGCTTCAGAACAGAGAAATGAATTAATATTTTGAATACTATAATTTTCCGAATGAGGTTCGAAAAGGCAAACAATCAGTGTATTAGTTACTACTTACTACTCCACAGTAGCAGGGAGGCCTCTAAAACAAGAATAATATACGAAATAAATAAATCTTTCTTCAATTTAATAGGTAAGGGTAAAAAATAAAATAAAAATGAATATTCAAAACAATAAAAAAATAACTGTTACCATCACAATGTTCGGGAAAGAGAGTAAGTATAAAGGGTGTTTTAGGTATCGCCTGCAGGTTGGGGTTGTTGGCCGCGATGCGCCCCGTCGCCGCTGCTGTTTGGTCCCTGCATATATTTATATTATCTTTTAACTTTTTGCTGTAAAGACTGTGAAGACATTTGAGAAAAATATAGAGGGAAAATTGAGAAATGGAGTCTATTGGTAAATTTATACACTTTCATTTCAAGGTATATTTATATAGTTTTGCAGCAATATGCTATATTTTTGCAGCCCTTATATATTTGTCATTTGCTTTCTATTTTTCGTGCAATTTCAACCATTCGCTCACTAATCTTCAATTTGTATGATGCACACATATTATTGTAAGCAGTGTGACTGTAAACGTGACGATTGTGGATTCGATTGCCAGTCGAGGAAATGAATTATTATTATGTATATGTTCATTTTTTCACTCTGATAACAAGGCAAAGTGTAATTTTGAGTGAGCAATGCCTCGAAAATTTGACGGAAAGTGGGGAATGGAATTTCTTAACACCAAATTTCTCCTGTCTTCTCTGCTATATACGGAATGTAACGTGAAATTAAAAAGAAAAAATCTACAAAGTAGACAAATGGACATAATACAAAACATAAAACTGTAATGAGTACCACGTGGGACGAACGACGCCGTCCGCGAGGTGGTGCGCGACGCCGCGCAGGAAGGTGGCGTGCGCCTTGTGCAGGCGCCGGTAGTGCAGCACCAGCCGCGGTAGTGGGTGCACGTGCTGCACGGACCGCAGCTGCGACACGGGGACAGCTACAGTACTACCTACCTATACTATAGTACTGGTGGGATCGTCGTTGTTTATTACAATCTGCCCACAAAAACGCAATAAATTCCTATCTAAAAATAAAAAAACCGGACAAGCATGAGTCGGGCTCGCCCACCGAGGGTTCCGTACAAAATTGAAAGTCTTGAGCTTTTTCTGAAACTCAACCTTTGCTTAGTAAGAGCCCTTTCGTGGGATACCTCACTTCAACATATTTTTTTTTATGGAAGTGATCACCGCTGCCCACAGCCCCGTGTAACACCAGAGGAGCTACAGGTGAGTTGCCCGCTTTTAAAGTGGAGATAGATGCGCCTTTTGAAGGTACCCAGTTCGTACCGACCGCAGGTAGGCCATTCCATAGTTGAGTGGCGCGTTGAAGGAAATTCCCATGAAACCGCACAGTAGTGGAGTGCCACGTATCCAGATGGTGTGGATGATACTTAAATTTGTGACGTACTGTGCGGTTAGAAAATTTGGCGGCAGGTAACAGGTCAAACAGTTCTCCAGAACCACTCCCCATGATAAATGCGGTAGAAAATGTACAGCGAGGATACATCTTTACGCAAAGCCAATGTATCAAGCCCTGCACAGATCATTGGGTCCTCAACGATTTGAACGGCTCTAAGTTGTATGCGCTCAAATGGATCAAGCTGATACTGGAGTGCACTTGCCTAGAGATGAGAACAGTACTCCATATGAAGCGAAACCTGGGCCCTATACAGGGCCAATCGGCGTTTTGGCGTGAAGTACTGTCTTGCTCTGTTGATGACCCCCAGTTTCTTTGAGACCAACTTTATTTCCAGATGATCGTGATACTGGCAGTCACTCGAAACGCTAAGACCCAATATGCTGATACTGGCTGATACGACAACTGGGATTTTTTCAGTGGTTAACGCGCAAACTTGCGTCTCTTGATATTGAATTGAACCAAGCTCCTTTCACCCCGTGACCCCGTGACGTGAGGAAATATTTCCGAGGGATGCCTCAACTGAAGACACAAGTTTATTTCGGCACTGATTTGACGTTTTCCCGAAAAAGACTTGGCCGGAGTAAACGGCGTCCACTGTACTATCATCTGCATAGCAATGAATGCTAGAATCTTCTAACATGTCGTTGATATGCAGAAGAAACAGTCATTAACCAATCGGTGATCCTCTAAAGTCTAAATAAACCAAGAGCTGGCTATTGATGATACTCTAAATAACTTTTAAGAATAGGGAGGTGATAGCAATAGGCCTGTAGTTAGATAGACCGGAGCCATCGCCTTTCTTCGGGATCGGATGGACAAGAGCGCTCTTCCATGAGTCTGTGACTACGCCGACTGAGTAAGAGTGCCGAAACAGACGCGTTAGCACCGGTGTCAACCCAGGAGCACAAGAACGGAACACTAAAGGAGAGATGCCATCTCCATGAGATGCTATGTGACCCAAGCCAACTGGCATTATGCGCATTAAAATCATGAGAGAATATCGTCGATAGCCGATTGCGTGTGCTCTATGAGCCGATCCGTTCCGAAACTTAAGTCCTCCCTTGCGAACACAGCGACCCCGACATGATGCATAAAATTGTGTTCTAGTTTGTAGCCGGGGTATTGAAGATAGGCTGTGTCGCTCGGTTAAGCAATCTGAGTCGCCGTCAGAAATAACATGGCCGACCGTGCCGTCTCAAGATGATGCCCTCCTCAGAATTTGAAGGGCGGCCTGAGTTTGAAGACCCAGGGAGGGATTCTCCAACACCGGAGGTGCTGGTACCCTCCTGGGGTAATTTATTTTTTTTTCCGCTATCATATTCCAAGGAGCCCCTTCTCCGGGGTTGGCGCCGGAACCCGGCATTACCTAATGCGAAACGCAGCGACATAAAGCTACTACTTAACGCCGGTTTTAAATGGTAGTAATTATCCGGTCGAGTCATTAAGGCTAAGGCTTTAAGGCTATTATTTTTTAGGATTTAACTTACTGCGTTCCTAGGTGCTAAATACCATAATTCTAGGTTAACTGGAAGTACCCTAATAATTTTTAGTCCCTTTATAAATAAAAATAAAAATAAATTAAATTAGCTTCACGCTGTATCCCGCACACAGCAGGGTAGGCAGAGGGAACCTAGTGTTAAGACACTCCGTTCCCCACTTTCTGCCGGAGTCTGAAGGCATTGTGTGTTGAGTGGCAGAACTCAACGCCTCGCTTAACTTCGACACCAGAGCGAAGAAATGGAAATATAAATTTAAGTAAATATTTCATCTCCTCGAGTGGGGATCGAACCCACAACCAGTCGGTTTTGCAGTCACACCTCATGCCGCTGCGCCACGACCGGCCTCATAGTCCCTTTATAGTGTCGAAATATGCGTCTTTTACTATTTAAAACTATTATTTTTTAGAACTTACTCACAATTGTATAGTGTTCAGACTTTTTTCTGAACTAGTACTACCTGTAGATGCTGGCTGCCAAATTTCATAATTCTAGGTCACCAGGAAGTACAATATGAATTTTGATTTTTTTGACAGTGTCGAAATACGCGTGTTTTTGCGATATAAACCATATCTTGTTATTTAGAGTAAATGAAGTTTTTTTTTTCAGGAAATCATGGGGCCGTGGATCTGTGTAGATGGTTTGAATTTCAACTCGATATCTCCAAGCTTTCCTGAGATAAAGGCTCTTAACATACAGACAGACAGACAATAAAATTTTCCTATAAGGGTGCCTTTTTTCCTTAAAAGATACGGAACCCTATAAAACTCACCATAGCCTCACACGTGGATTTAGCACCTATAGTGATAGTTTCCCGTATTTTAACATTAGACTTTGCATCTAACCGTAGTTCTTCATACAGAAGCGATCTAACTTGTGAAGTGGAGAGTATTTGGAACGGTCTCCCTGCTGCTTTATAACACTGAGCCTCGACTTCCTTCATGTGAGTAAGGAGATTGGATTCCATTGAGTTTAGCTTATCTGTGTCGATTTGTACACCAAGGAGTTCCATATCTGTTATGGTAGTACTAATATTTTTATTGCATTTACATTTTTTTTATAAATAACTGATTAAGACATGAAGAAATCACCGCATTTAGTGGTGGCCGTTTAATGAGGCAGTTTAATAATAGTATATTTTTTTAACCAACCTTTAAATATATAAAGTCAAAATGTATTAAAATAACAAAAAAGGTAGTTGTGCGTTTGATTGCCACTTACATATCCATCTATGTTTTTAAATACTTACCTTCGTCACATCTGGTTTAACAAAACACGGTTAAATTTCTATAAAAAAAAAAACATAAAACCTCTATAATGTATAAGAAATGGATGACAAAGTATCATTATTATCTTGATTTCTCTATCCTACACACATAATTGAGAAATTGAGTAAGCAAAATCACATCAAATACCTGATATTACCGGCACAATTCGCATTTCAATATCACTGAATACCTTCCACAGGCCATGCTCCACTAAAACAGTTTTTATTTTAGCACCACATTCCCTCAACACGGTCATGTACCAGCACGTCTTTTGTAAGCCGCAGTCTGTGACTATCGTGTAAGAAGGGGTGTAGTTTATAAACTTTTGTAGTTCGCTGAAGCTTTCTGGTGGTTTATCGGGATTTATTAAATTCGCGCCAATCTGGAATATTTTTTTTGTTTCAACTCAATACACAATGTTCCGAAAATTTGGCGGAACGTGGGTTTGATATTGAGTGTCTTAACACTACTTTCCCTCTGCCCACTTTGCTGTATCGCATACATACATACAGCATGACGCTGAAAAACTATATAAAAAAAATTAAAATTAAGGTCAGTGATGCAGGGGCACAAGCGTGCAGTTTTCAACGATATTTAATATTTTCATTGCAACATGGCAAAGCGGCGTTGAGTTTCGCCATTCAACATGAAATATCTGGAGAGTGAATTAACACAAGGTTTTCAGACTCTCTCTTCTTACTCTGCTATGTGCGGGATACACCGTTAAGCTAGAAAAATAAACTAAAATTAGCTTACCTTTACATCAACAATATTGAAATTGTTTAAAGTTAGGCCAAAATGGCGGACCAGAAATATAAGTGTCGCTTTAACATCGTAACCTATTAATATATTGGTTGTCATAATAGAGTTAAGGCAGTCGCTGAAATAAATATAATTAATTTATTTTTACACACAAATTAATAATGAAAAAATATTGGTAAACTTGTTTTACTCTATGATAATTAACTAGAAGCATTTCCTGCTTATGCTTTGGCTTCTTTGACAAGTTGAATGTAAGCAAAGATAGCGAGTTCGATTTCTACTCGAAGACACGCCCTCGACTATATGGAGCAAAGTACATACATGCTTGAATTTTGCTACTTCACAAACTATTAGATGAATATGAATAAATAAATTACTACGCGGAAGAAACATGACTAAGAAGAAGTTAACTTACTTAACACAATTTATATTTTTCTTAAAATAAAAATATGTGTCATTTAATTGTATCATAATTCCTTCAGGGACACAAGAGTCGTCTGTATGTTGACTGTTCACTTGGCAAAATCCATTGCTATGTTTAAAAAAAGATAAAAAATTGGCATAAACTATTATATTTATATTTTTACAGTGCTATTAATACTTAACTTATAAACCTCACCTATAAACTAAAATTGCAACAATTTCACCATTTGCAATGGCTTCTAAATCACGCTTAAGTAGTTCAAAGTTATTATCATCTACTACGTTAACAGCATAAGTGACATCTCTAACTGGTATTTGAGATTTTACTGGTACCACAAATTTGGAATTTCTCTTCTCTCGGAGCTTATTCGAAGATTTCTTATCAACATTTTTGATATTATTATCTTTAATATTATTATTTTCTTTATTGAAACAATCAATTTCAGTTGTTATGTTATTAATAACTGTATTAGGTTTACAAAATTTCATAATGCCATCTTTGTTAGCGAGCTGTGCTTGAACTGTACGTTTTTGTTTCTTAGCCTTATTAGAAACAGCATTTTCATTATTTTTTCTATTGTAAAAATCTAAATTTGGTACAGTATCGCTTCTATGTTCTTCTAGAACATCTTCGTCAACGATATTCGCAGGATCAGCATTATCAAGCCAATTTTTAACTGTCTTTGTATATTTTTCTTTTCGAAATGATTGTTGGTTTGGTTCAAAAATTTTTAGTTTCTTCGAAATCTCACTGTTTGAAGATGGTTTCCGTTTTCTGTTATCATCTTTGCTCTTATCACAATTATCAACAACCTTGTGTACATTTTTATCCATATTTAAAATATGTATCGGTATTTGTTGATTAATATTGTTTGTACTTGTACTGGGTACTACTTCATTTCTACTATCAATAATATTTTCTTCGGAGTCGTCTTGGTCCTCAAATATTTCAGCTTCAAAAAAATCAGTCCAAGATAGAACTTTCTTTGGCTCTTGTGTAACATCTTTTGATGTTGTTATTTTTGTATTTAACATATTACATGTTAATTGTGGAGAGCATTCAAAGTTTTCATTAGATATCATTACAGCTGCGTCTTTAATATTATCATCAAAATTAATATCGGGCAACGACTTAAGTAGATCGACAGATGTGGATATCGACGGTTGGTCATTGTTTTTATTTTTGGAATTTGTTATTTGACTGCCCATTACATTTTCACTTACAGGTAAATTCGTATTACCTAAATGATTATCGGTATCATTAAATCTGAAATATTTAATATTTATTTATTTTTTCAGCTTCACGCTGTATCTCTTGTGTAGAAGTGTAAGCTCCCTAATTTTCACTAAATTCTGGAAGCATAGTGTCCTGTGACACCGGAGCGAAAAAAATAAAATATTAAATATATAATTTCATCGAGTGGGAATCAAATCCACAACCTGTCACGTCACAAACGGCACACTCAGTCATATGCTTGTGCCACGACTGGTTTCTAAATTTTAAATTAAATTCAACTTCACGATGTATCCCGCACACAGCAGGGTAGGCAGAGGGAACCTTAAGACACTCCGTTCCCCACTTTCTGCCGAATTCTGGAGGCATTGCGTGTTGCTTGGCAGAACTCAACGCCGCGCTTAACCTCGACACCAGAGCGAAGAAATGGAAACATAAATTTAAGTAAATATTTCATCTTTTCGAGTGGGGATCGAATCCACAACCAGTTGGTTTTACAGTCACACCTCGTGCCGCTGCGTCACGACTGGTCTAAAATAAATTAACCAAATTATTAAGATTATTAAAAAGTTATTAATCTTATACGTACCGCATAAATATATGTCTACTAAAAGACCACATCAATCACACAATATTACAGTAAATAAAAATTAAAGTAAATAAAAAAGCTGAGATATTTACATTATTACTTTTTTGTTTTTGTTACGGGAAGGTTGATTAATATATTTGCTAGCTCCCATTTCCTTATCTAAAAAATAAAAATCATATCAATGTTTTTAAAATTGCTAAAAATAAAAAGAACAATATGTATAATATACATATTGTTTATTTTTATTTACAAAGTGTTACCCATTTTTATGCTAAGCAAGGAAGACATAACTTTTCGTCCAAATGGCGACAGCAGTTTTTCATATTTGCTTATTAGTAATTTATGTTGATTTAAATATATATTTTTGTCCATTTTTGTTTTTTGATAAATTAATGTTAAAATTATCTTAAATAGAAATCGGAATTAGCGGCAAAACTAGTTTAAAAAATGGCGCCAATAAAAGATGTATGACATTTAAAATATAGATTATAAAGATGATAGGACAAACTATGGAAAGAAATGGATTTATGTTTTTTTAAAGCTAAATTAATACGAAACAGTAAATTGTTCATCGATCATCCAGATCAATGAAACATTCATTGACCTTGTATGCTTGAATTAAATTTAATTACGTCTGATCAAAATACTTATGTCTTTTACTGTGGTACGCAGCATATTTAATATATGTTATAACATTTCTATGGTTTAAAAATAATCTAAAAGAAAATTATCTGATAAAACATGCTTAACATCAATATATTGTAATATATCATAGTTATTAAAAAATACAATAATGGATCGTCTATTTTCACATCATCAGCAGCAGCCCTAATTCTTCTAATCAACCATAAGTCAACTGTCAAAGTCATTGAAATCACAAAAACATCTAAATTATGTACAAAGAGGAAAAGATATTTAAATTGTCCTGAAAGGCACAAATAAAATGAACTAATGTGTGCACACATGTAATGATGGCATTAAATTTAGAGAGCTGCGACAGCTTGCCCCCAGATGAAGAGCCTAAATTGAAATATGATCGTATGGGCAATGACGTTCAAAATATACTTTTAAAAGACGCTGTAAGCTGTATTTGCGTACATACAAAATTTATTTGCCTTGGAACACAATGGGGAGTGATACATTTACTAGATCATGAAGGTAACACAGTGCCTATATCTCAAGATAATAACCAAAAGGACTTGCAAGCTCATGCCATCGCAGTAAATAAAATCTCAGTGGATATTAATGGGGACTATATTGCCAGTTGCTCTGATGACGGCAAAGTATTAGTGTATGGCCTCTACACAGATGATAATACCCATAATTTGACACTAGGTAGAGTAGTGAAATCAATTGCTCTGGACCCTTTTTACTTTAAATCTGGCTCTGGAAGAAGGTTTCTTACAGGTAGATCTCTATTTTTGCACTTTTTTATACTACAAATTAATTGTTTAATTTAGCAGATATATTACTTGTTCTATAAAGTAATTAAATTAATGATATTTAATCTTTAAATCTTTATTACTTATTTATGTTTAGTATTAAATTAGTATTTTAAAAAATAATGACCACCAGAGATTTATGGTGGTTAATCTAAGTAAGATTAACCACCAGAAATCTCTGGTAGTAAATCCAAAAATAATAGTTTCATGCTTTACACTGCCTAGCAGGGATTTTCTGCCCAAATTCAGACAGACATTGTATAGTAATTAGTGAAACTGAACACCACACTTTATCTGGTCAGAGGATTGAATCTATAACCATTATGCTTACAGTCAGATAATGAGCTAATGTGCCACAATGGCCTCATTATAATATATCATGTTAATTAATTCTATATTTAACACATGCAATATTGTGTACATATAACTAAACAAATATATTGTTCTACATATCCATGATAAAATGTTATATATTTAAGTAATATATATTTTTTTATCAGTACACTCTGTATCCCGCATGCAGCAGGGTCGACAGAGGGAAACAAGTATTAAGACACTCTGTTCCCCACTTTCCACCAAGTTCTGGAGTCATTGTGTTTTGAGTGGTGGTACTAAATGCCATGCTTTCCCTCGACACCAGAACGAAGAAATGAAAATATAAATGTAAATAAATATTTCATTTCCTCAAATCGGAATCCAACCCACAACCAGTTGATTTTACAGTCACAATTTGTGCTCCTGCACTATGACTGGCCTCCGTAATAAGTATATGTCAATTGTATGAATTCATTATCAGAAAACATAATAGCATCATTTTCAGATTTTGGAAATGTTTCTATTTATATTTGCCAAGTAACATTAAGATTTAAAAATATATATAATTAAAAAAATAATTGCCAGAATTAATACTTAAAAAATGTTCTTGAATGAATGCACTAATGTAGCTCAAAAGTTATGTTTGTTGTTTTTCTACTAGCAGGATTAGTAGTAAAATCAACAGACAACTTTATAACATTGTTATTAGTGTTTACTAATATATAATATACATAATACATTCCTCACATTTTGAAGCAGGGCATTTCTGAAGTCAGTGTAACTTAAAAAATGGTAATTTCTTCATGATGTAAAACTTTTATTTAAAATATTATGCTAATATAGATTTATATTTATCGAAATAAAAGTATCTTTCTTCACTTTAACATTGAATTTTTATACTTAAAATACCCATTTTATATACACATCTTAATCAGCCCATCAAAATACAAATAGTAGTTAATAAGTTGTAGCCTCTCTGAAGTTAGACTTGTTGAACTTTTGTGCATTGTTTACTTGGCTAGGAAATTATGAAAACTAAGTTATAAGAATTAAGAAAACTTGTACAGAAAGCTACAAAAACAAAATGATAAGATACTTCATATCCACTTACCCTTTTTAATGTAAAACTAAATAAAATATAATATTTATTTTTATTTTTTACTTTCCTTGCAGGTGATAACAAACTTATTCTCTACGAGAAAACATTCCTGAACCGTCTGCGCAGTACGGTCCTTTGTGAGTGTGAAGGCTATGTTCAGGCAATAGCGTGGCATGACAGATTCATAGCGTGGGCCAGCGAAGTAGGTGTACGCGTCTACGACCTCGTGGCAAGATGTTCATTAGGCTTAATTCAATGGGAAAGAAATCCTAATAGATCCATTGAAGATTTTCGGTGCAATCTTCTTTGGTCTGCCCCAAAGACCCTTATGATTGGTTGGGTTGACACTATAAGAATATGCGTAATACGTAAGAGGAGTCAAATCGAATTGCAAACTCGTGATGTCACCGAATATCTCGTAGATCCAATTCACACATTTCAAACTGACTACTATATTAGTGGACTTGGACCTTTGGATGATCAATTAGTAATACTTGGTGTTCCTAAAGAGAACGATACTGAAACACATAAAGCGCAAAGACCTGTGATCTCGGTCGCAGATTACAAAGATTGTGAATTTTGCGAAGTATCAACAGATAGTCTTAATATAAGAGGTTACGAGGAATACAATTGTAATGACTACTACTTAGATATGATTATTGAAGAAAATAGGTTCTTCATAGTGTCACCCAAGGATATAGTAGTGGCAAGCCCTTACAATATCGATGATAGAGTGGATTGGTTAACGAAGCATGGAAGATTTGAAAAGGCTATCTCAGTTTTGGAAGAAATTGGTGGCAAAACATCGAAACATTCGGTAGTTGAAGTAGGAGTACAATATTTGGACCATTTATTGTCAGAACACCTTTTCGAAGAAGCCGCTATTCTTTGCGCTAGGATATGCAGGAACGATAAAGTGTTGTGGGAAAATCAAATTCTAAAATTCTTAGCGGTTAAACAGCTGCGTGCCATAAGTCCATATGTACCTAGAAACCCAGATCAAGTTCTGAATTCTCAAATATATGAACAAATTTTTTGCGAGTACTTAGAAGTTGACGCACAAGGTTTCCTAAAACTGGTGCAGGAATGGAATCCTTCATTATACAAAACAGGTGTAATTGTCAACAAAGTTTTGGAACATTTGTTTACTACTGAGGTCGATAAAAATGTTTATTTGGAAGCCTTAGCTTTGCTTTACTGTTACCAAAAAAAATACGATAAAGCATTGACCACATATTTAGCTTTACAACATAATGACGTGTTTACATTAATTACGAAATACAACATGTACTCGATGATACATGACAAGATACTCGATCTGATGACCCTCGACTGTGATAAAGCCATCTCGGTACTTCTAAACGACAAGACTAAGGTACCCGTTGAAGTTGTAGAGAAACAGCTAAAAAATAACGATGAATTTTTATACAAGTATTTGGATGCCTACAGCAAAGTTGAACCAAATGGCAAATACCACGGAAAACTTGTTAGGCTTTACGCCATATTTAATCGAAGTAAACTATTACCGTTCCTAAAGTGTAGTGATAACTATCCTATTCAAGAAGCTCTAGATGTCTGTCAGAGTAACGAGTTTTACCCCGAAATGGTGTTTTTGTTAGGTCGCATGGGAAACACCAGAGAGGCACTACAAATAATAATAGAAAAACTCAACGATATAAACCAAGCAATTAACTTTTGCCAAGAGCACAACGACAAGGAATTGTGGACTGATCTAATAAAACAAACAGTAGATAAGCCAGAATGTGTCACGTTACTGCTCAAAAGGATCGGCAACTACGTGGACCCTCGGATGCTCATACAAAATATACAATCTGGCTGTGAAATAAAAGATTTAAAGGATTCCTTAGGGAAGATGATGTGCGACTATCACTTGCAGATGTCTGTTCAGGACGCGTGCAAAGTGATTACTCTAAGAAATTACTTCGACCTCCACGAGAAGCTCATAATCAATCAGCAGAGAGGAATATCGGTCACAGACGAGTTTCTGTGCAGTGTGTGCCAAGGACGCATTATTATTCGAGATCTTTCCAACGCGTCAGACTTAATAGTATATAACTGCCGACATTCTTTCCACATAGAGTGTCTGCCGGACGGCGTCCAGTGCGACCACTGCAGCGTCTGCAGCGCGGTCAAAATGTGACCCTCGAGCTCAACTAGATAGGACTGTATATACGAAATATTAGTATTACGTGAGGTCGACGCCTTACCCCAATAACGTCAATGTTAATCAAAGTAGTTTATTAATAATGTTATCAGTATGGTGCTTTTGTAATGAGGTGGCGTGAATAAATTTTCCTCAAGTTGCATAATAAATCCAGATAAACACTTTTACACAATATAGTAATGCCCAAATGTTTTATTTATTTTAACCACTTTCAATAAATATTTATGTATATAAATCGATTCTTTTAATGCATCATGGCTTATTTAGCTTAAATAACGTAAACTACAGCGTTGAATTGCTTTCCATTTAAATGTATCCCTGTCTGGTTATAACGTGATTTTTATCTCCGGAATTATTAGTAAGTTATTAAAAATATAAAGTAATTGAACATTCTGAATATGGGTGGTGCGTTCTCAATTTTAGGCTAAAAATCGGGACGTGTGGCAACGTTGCTCAACACACTATGGCGATCAAATGGCTGAAAAGTGGAAAGTATAGAAAAAAAATGTTTTAACACCAAGTGATATCGACATACTATTTTACTTATTTTATCAACACGGTCTTTTAAACAAAGTAGCTATAATTTATAATTATCAATATAATATAAATAGTAAGGCGACCGTGGTAAATCACTTCCGCACAGAGCAGGATAGGCAGAGGGAACCTAGTGTAAAGGCACTTCGTTCCACACTTTCCGACAAATTTTCTAGGCATTGCTTGTTTAGTGGCACAACTCAACGCCGCACTTTATCTACACCAGAGCAAAGAAACGGAAATAAAAATTCAAATAAATATTTCATTCTCCCGAGTGGGAATCAAACCTACAACCAATCAAATCAAATGCCAATCATGATAAAATACTAAAAATAATTTCTACTAAGCAATTGCTATGTATCCTAACCACTATTTATTTGTTGATCTCAACTTGTCGTAGATTTTACCTATTATATTAATATTTAACCTATTTATATTAATTACATCAATATTTTAACTATTGATAAATCTAATTATATATATTAATAGTATTTTTAAAATGATGTAGGAGACATCATTTTAAAAATACTATAATAAGCAACTCGTAATATAATTAACATTTAAATTATTATTAATCCAAAATGCTCTGGCAACATTATATAAAAATGTTAACAATAAATAGATAGTGCTGGAAAAAATACTTTGAAATTGAACAAAATTATTAATGTTATTCTAATCGGTTTATTCTTCAAAATCATATTTTATCAAATTCTATTATAATATTTAACCAAAAATGTATCCTTATTGTAATTAATTTATAAAACTTAGTTAAAATTATATGTTCAATATAATTTATAACAATTAGCTAAAATTATGTATTTTTTCGATTTCCATTTTATTTAACTATTAATGTTATGAAAAGAATATTTTCTTTGTCGATTTAATAAAAATGAGTCGATTTATATATGTCCTACATTGTGTACGGTACTGTACTACAAGTGTCAATCGTGGATTGAAGCAAATTGTTTATTCCCATGTGGTGTTGAAAAATGGACGCGCACATGATTCTGTGAGCGTTTTAAAATGTTTTCATATTATATTATCACGCGTTGAACATTTAAAAAAATCGACAGAATTGTGAAAAAGTGTTGTGTGAAAATGACAGATATGCCTCCTTATCTCTCTGTAAAAGATGAGGAGAAAAGCGGAGAGCCCGATAGTGATTCTTCGGACTTTGAAGATGATTTGCCATTAAGTTTTAATAAACCAAGGCATCTGGAGCCTATAAAGGGCGCTGAACGCGAGGAGCACACATGGAGGGTGAAGGAAAAGGTAAGTGTCGTCTATTTGTTTGGTAAACTACGCGACGTAATTGCGTATCACACCGTAGTAAGGCATGTTACGTTAAAAACAAACGCACATGTACTCTACGATGTCGTTTACTATTCGTTTTATACATCAATTGAATGATGAAACTATTCAAACATTATATGTTAATTGATATATTTTCAATAAATATCTCAGATAATAACATTACAATTTTTAATAACAATCTTATTGGTATTGCCAAAGTAATTACGAAATATTTTAATGTTTATGTTTTGTTGTGTTATCATGTTACATAATTAAATTAATTTGTTTTTGTATTTCGTATTGCTTTTTTTATTGGAAATTATAAAAAAAAAATTATTGATAGAATAGTTTCCCATTAATTATTAAAATAAATATTACTTAATAGATGGTTTGTTTAAAAAATATATATATTATTATCAAGCAATATATTATAATTGTTGATAAGTGATAAAAAGTTGATTATTACTTTATTAACAGATAATTACAGCAAATTTTGCATATTTGTGTAATTATTATAGACTTTTTTGCATATTAATTTTAAATATTATTTTATTTAATTATTTATAATATATTCATAATTTTTTTGTATATAAATTATATAATAATATTTGAATTAGAAAAAGGCATAAAACAATTTAAGAGGAAAGTTGTGGTACAGTGGCACTAAGTAGGATATTATAATCGATTCAATCCCCACTTGAGGAAATAAAATAATAATTTTCATTTCTTTGCTCTGGTGTAGAGGCAAAGGCCTAGCCTGCTGTGCCGATACAGTGTAAAGCTGAAATAAAATAATTACTATCCATACCATAAACATCAATATTTGTTGTTTTGTTGTTGTGAATAACTTCTATGTTTATTTATTTATACAAATTAAAATATTAATAAATATTAAGGTTTAATAAAATCTAAATTAGTAATAGTTATTTTTAATTCTAACAGAATGGAAAACCAAAACATTATCTTAAGTTACTTTATAAAATTAAACAATACTGAAGTGACACATTGAATCTATTGATATATAGGTGAAAAATTGACTTTTGTTATCTTTACAGTGATAAAAGTAAGAAGCCAATGCTACTTCATAATACTAAGAATAATATTAATTTATTAATTACATTATTGTACTTATATAATGAATGTGAAAGTTTATGATGGTTGTTTGTTCTACTTTTACACTAAAACAACTAAACTGATTTAGATAAAACTTTACAGTAATATAATTTATACATTGCTATAACACATAGGCTATAATTTATGTAAAAATTTTGTATAGTTTAGCGACAATATAACAATAACTTTATTATGTTCATATTGGACAGGTTACTAGTATCTCATAAATCAACTTAATTTACATAACTATTTTAAAATAGTAGTACAAATTATATTGTATTTGTAGTACAAGACTCATTGTGTGGCACTTGTACTGTGCCTCAACGTGGGTGTGGATCCTCCAGATGTGGTCAAGACACAGCCATGTGCTCGACTGGAATGCTGGATAGGTAGGTATTTAAATATATATAGTTCCCATAGTCAAGATATCTTTAGACAAAACGCTTTTGCATTTTAATTATAATTTGTACTATATCAATAATACATCTCATAAAGTTTCTTTCATTCTTAAAGATTTTAAAATGCATATGAAAGGGGCAGTGGCAGTACATTAGGACTGTAAATTTGATGGTTACATGTTCAAACTACTCAAGAGAATAAATTATTTCTTTTTGGGAGCTGAGTTCAATTATTAAATGTGTAGTGTCACAAATTCAGGTGGAAAATGGAAAGCAGAGTGTTAAGAAAATATGTAAATTTAAGCAAAAATATGAAGTAATGAATAATAATATTAGTTAAAATGACAGAAACCAAACCAAAATAAAAATACTCTTAAGCTTCTGTATTGTTCAGTATAACTTAAACTGTGTTATCTGGGTAAATATTTATTTTGGTTAATTTTAATGAATTTTATTATTTTCGAATCTCCATTCTTAGTAAGGTTTATGAGGTCATTGTGGGTGCTGGCTATAATACACGATGGTTGTGGGTTCAATCCCCACTCAGGGAAAATATATTTTCATTTTCCAGTTAGGCAAGACCACACACATCAGTTTGAATTTGGGTGCAAAGTAGAGAATGGAGGGCAGTGATAATATGCTCTCACTGACTACATTGCTACTGTACATGCCTACTGAAGGAAATCTAACATTTATAAAAACACTTTAATTATATTTATAGAGGTCTATGAATAAAAAATAAAATTAAATTTTAGATCCCAACTCAGTATCTCCAAGCAAAGCTCTAGAAAGCATAGGACATGCTCTGCAGACTCAGTACGAGAGGTGGCAGCCGAGGGCTCGCTACAAACAGTCCTTGGATCCTACTAGTGAAGAGGTATATTAGATTAATATTGTTTATGTCCTTTTTATCTGTTCGCATTTTATATATCATTAGCGGCCCACCCGCATATACACCTATAATTCTTTTATTATACTGCGTTTGCCAACAGATTTATTATATAATTTATACATTCAATCATTTTTCATAAGTCTGAGAAAATGCAAGCACTACGTGGCTGCTTGTATGTTATCGGCAGCAAGAGAGCCCCCCGCGAGACTCGAGCCTAGGCTTGCGGCCGTAAACAGAATTTTGAATTATTTTAACTTTAATTTTTTTTCGAAAAGTATACGTCTTTTCTTATTTCTTCCTTGAAGATGGAATAACTTTCGCTCGTAAGTTTTATATCCATGTCTAATAAAGAAACGATGAAATATCACTTTGCAATTTTCAATTATTTTTTGTCACGAAATGACTTATTGTGACTTAACTACAAAAGATAGATATACGGTGTCGCGGATTTTGTTTTAGAACTAATGCAACTGAATAAATTTTGTAGTACATTGTATTTACATATATTTCTGCTGCGCACGCGGCTAAAGTAATACGATGGCGTTCCTAATCATTATTCTTTTAATTCAACCGTAATATTATATAGTCTATAGCACTCCTGAAGAATATAGCTTTCATAAAAAAAAGTAAATCGATAATTTCAGAGATATTAGCGTTTAAACAAATAAACAAATCCTTCCGCTTTATTTTATTTATTAGTATAGACTTTTTATAATAATGAAATAAATAAATGATAGAAAAATTTTAGATAAACAGTAAATGTAATGGTCTTCGATTCAACCTCAACTATAAGGTAAAGGGCGACGTTGAGTTTCCAACTAACTTATAATGTCTTAAATTTGAGAACACCAAAAGCTGTTTCTATATTCTCCTTGCCTGTTCTACTACATGCAAGATGAAGTGAAAAGCTAAAAAGAAAGTGTTAAGACACTCTGTTCCACTCACTTTCCGTTAAATGGCGGAACTCAAGGCCACGCTTTGCCTCGTTACCACAGCGAGGGATGGAGGGATCCCCCCCTTAAGTGGAAATTGAACCCACAAACTATCGCATTCACAGTCGCACGGACGCGGAAAACGGTGCCTCTTTTAAAAAGCTTCACGCTGTATCCCGCACACAGCAGGGTAGGCAGAGGGAACCTAGTAGTAGTTTGTAGTTAAGACACTTCGTTCCCCACTTTCTGCCGAATTCTGGAGGCATTGCGTATTGAGTGGCAGAACCCAACGTCGCAAAAAAAGGCGTCTCAGTGACCCATTTTTTATTAAATTGTATAAAAAACTGCATTACAATCGCAGAACTGTAATTTAAGGTTACTGCGTTAATATCGAGTATAATAATATATCTTAAAAACTTATGAGTAGTTTATCAGTAAGTTTTTTCTACCTGCTGTTTCTATGTGCTACCTTGTAATATGGTATGTGATACTTAAATATAATTGAAGAACATGCGTTTATACATATTTAATATTATGATAATATGAGATAAAAATAAACATCCTACAATCTTACGTCAGTGTTAAAAAAATATACCCAAATAAATTACTTTTTGGGCAAATAATATAAAATAGAGATTTTTTTTCACTACTTTTCCTTGACGCGGCGTTGAGATCTGCCACACAAAACTCAATGCCTCCAGACTCAGAAGTGTCTTAATGGGAAGGGAGTGTCTTAACACTAGGTTCCCAGACTCCCTCTGCCTAAACCTATATTATGATTGATGTTACCAATAAATTATGATTATTAGTAGTAGGGATTGGTGCGTTCTGGCTCATTAAATTGATCGCCTTATCAATCAAATTTTTCCGCGGATTTTCTCGCGGGTCGCGGTTTTGATTAATTAATTAACCGCGGATTAAGTTGATTACCCCAGATCCGCGGCTTTTTTCGCGGTTAGTACCCGTCATTATTTTTTGGGTGCGTTCTGGCTCATCAAAAATTTCGCCTCGATCGCCTTATCAAACATTTTTAAAATAGCAGTGTATTACTGTTTTTTATTTCTTTAACATAAGAATACCTAACCTAACCTACTCATCATAGAACCGTTTCATATTTGTGTTGGTGGCGCACCATTTTGATCAATTAATTAATTAACCGCGGATTTCGTTTTACTTTTTTTTTGCATAACAATACTAACCTAACCTAACCTACTTCGCAGTAAAATTGTTTTCGTATAATACCTACTCATCATAGAGCCGTTTCATATTTGTATCGGTTGGTTATCACCTAGTTATTTTGTTGTAATCATCTCTGACTCAGGGTTAAATATTTAATACAATCAACGCTGATTTGAAAGGCTACGTAAGCTGATGTACAAAACTTGTTGATACATGGAAGCATTGGAAGCTGTTCTGATATGAAATAATTGTTGTTCGTGATACGTGAAAGTGCTCTTCCGATACGAAACAATGGCGGTGAGTATTATTTTTAAGTCATTTACTAATTTATTTATGTTGTTGCCCAGTAAATATATTGTGTACTTTTTCATTATTGCAGCTGTCAAGTAACAACTCGTTTGATTGTACATTTAAAAACTATTACTATTCTAATCTAAGCGGAGATGAGGCTGAAGAGGTCGCCCCTATGAAAATACAGAAACCCAAACAAAAGAGAGCCTGCAATGATATTAGTGGTTTCTTTGAGAAGCCAAAGAAGCAAAAGAAAATAATATTATCATCATGTGTTGCTCAATCGAATCCTGAGGGAACATCGTATATTTCTACAAACTCGGACGATGGTTCGCAGGCAAGCCATTTCATAAAAATCGACCTATATGACACAAAGAAACTAAACGGATTGCCTGCCACCGAGTACTGGAAGAATGCAGAAGTACGCCTTAAATACTATGTGCAATCTGAGCGTAATGAACTTTATGAAAGCTTGCGTGATATTATATACAACATTACCAAAGAAATCGCAGGAAGTAGCCAGTGTAAAAAGTCTTACTTTGCAGCTACGAAGCGATAATCTTATTACCATCAATCTATCATCCATCATGTTATGAGCCATCGTTATAAAATATTATCCTAATAAATTAAATATGTCATGAATTCGTTTGTTTTATTTTGTATTTAATAGTTTATTCACTATTACTCAAATCAAACACATTTGTACAATAAAAAAATATTTTATTTAGAAAATAGTTTTAAACATTTCATCCACAATTAAATCATTGTACAAAGTATTATTAGAAAAAACTTTCTTCACTCATATTTTTTTAAGCTTGCCGCTTTTATCCAACTATTAAATTTATCTGGATATCCTCTCCACTTTACTAACAACTCTTTTCTATGACCCGAATACCGTGAACGTATTATTTTATCAATTTTATATTCTAGGGTGGGGGTATATTCTACTTTCTGTAACTCTCTTTCATAGAAAGTCCCAACGATTGGTTCATTTTGCAAGTCTTTAATGCTATATACAACGAAAGGGGATCTGTAAATTATCGATGAAAATACAAAAATTTCATCACTCCAGTTGGTTTCGTAACCTTTTTGAAATATATGTTTATACTTGGTTATTCTTGCATAATCTCCAATGCGAAATCTTGCTCTTATTTCAGTTGTATACTTCGAATTGGTTTGTTTATCATACAAATTGCACCAAACAGTCATAATATTGCTAGAGTTTACATCACATGGACACATTTTTATGCTTCTATGATAGCTGTGATTATAGGAATATAATAAATCTTGTAATATATCAATAAATTTATACGTGTTGTTATGGGTGAAGTAACGCCACATTTTCATTTTTAAAGTCCTTTGAAACCTTTCCACTATACTTGCTTTTATATCAGGATTATTAGTAGTATAATAATTAATGTCTCTACTTTTGAAATACGTTCTAACATCTTTGGAAACAAATTCAGTTCCTTTGTCTGATTGTATATCTCTAGGAGTACTGTTAGCTTCACTAAAAATACTTTCAAAACATGTTTTCACAGTTTGAGAATCTTTCTTTTTCATGGCTCTCGCAAACGCATATTTACTAAATACATCTATAACACAAAGTATATAATTAAAACCATCATTATAGTTACTATACGTCCTCATATCACTCAAATCAGCCTGCCAAAGCTCGTTAAAGTTTGATAATATGTATTTATTCCGAGGGAATCGTCTCTGTACGGGTTTATGCAGTGTGTAAGTTTCTTGAGATTGTAACCATTAAAAACCTTAACATTAATAAAAATTAATTTTATCTTGCACGCTGATTTGCTCCAGGAAAGTAAAAGCTTAGAAAATTCATTCGATTTTCAAACCGTCAATAATTCTATATGTATCGGTGATGATTATGAAGCAACTTACCAAATAATAATGAATGACATTTGTAATAAAATAAGTGAGTTTGAGAAAAAAGATAGTGGATGGAGTCTTAAAAAAATAAGCAATATTGATTTGAATGTTAATAAATTTAATCCTTTGAGGGGGTCTTCGTATATTGACTTACCAATTGACATAAAACATAAAAAGGCAATTATAAACGTCAAAAATAATGATGTGCAGTGTTTCAAATGGGCGGTACTCTCTGCTTTATATCCAGTTACAAAAAATTCAGATAGAGTGAGTTCATATATTCATAATCAAAATAAACTTAAATTTGAAAAAATATCTTTTCCTGTAAAACTCAAAGATATTCACAAGTTTGAAGAATTCAATAACTTAAGCATAAATGTCTTTGGTCTCAAATATAATGCTGAATCTCGATGTAATAGACTTATAGGTCCGCTATACTTTACAAAACGTCGAAAACTTACTCATATTAATCTATTGTATATAAACATAATCAAATATAAACTAGTGTAATCATCCATGGTTCCACATTTGAAATGATTCCAAACATCTTGGGCATGTCTATAATCATCATTTAATACATTTGTATTTACCAACGAATTAAAAAATTGATTTTGTGTTGGCAATGATGATATTTTCAAACTTTCGAACGAAGTCATTATTTCGTATGGATATACACCCTTCCTAATTAATCTTTTAAAGTCTTCATCTCGCGGGTAATTTTTTTTGAGCTCAACAAATTGATGTGTTTTTATATTATGTGCTAATCTATCAAGACTGCTTGACATAAATTTAAATGAGTCTAAAAATCTTAACGAGATATTATTATTCTTAATTTTTAAATATTTTGAAAAAGAAATATATTTTTCTTTATTTTGAGGGATTCTTAACCTATAAATAAGGTCTGTGCGGACTTGCAAAATTTTGTCGGAAACGAAAGTTTCCTAAACCACTAAAACTCAAGTTATTTCATTGATATTTGGCTTACGTGTCTTAAATTGTTTCTTGATTAGTTTGTAATCATCATTTTATACATAATTTATATATTTTCTAAAAAAAATCACTTGTAAAAATTTCATACTAAACTTTCATATAACAATTATTTCTAAGTATTTTTTAATTAAGTTCTAGCGGATAGATTTTGTTTATTTTTGTTTTGTTCCGTAGGGTCGTGCTCATTTGCGCGAATCCGTTGCGTATATTTTGAAAAATTAAAAAAAAATACCTAACCTAACCTAACCTATAAATAAGGTCTGTGCGGACTTGCAAAATTTTGTCGGAAACGAAAGTTTCCTAAACCACTAAAACTCAAGTTATTTCATTGATATTTGGCTTACGTGTCTTAAATTGTTTCTTGATTAGTTTGTAATCATCATTTTATACATAATTTATATATTTTCTAAAAAAAAATCACTTGTAAAAATTTCATACTAAACTTTCATATAACAATTATTTCTAAGTATTTTTTAATTAAGTTCTAGCGGATAGATTTTGTTTATTTTTGTTTTGTTCCGTAGGGTCGTGCTCATTTGCGCGAATCCGTTGCGTATATTTTGAAAAATTAAAAAAAAATACCTAACCTAACCTAACCTATAAATAAGGTCTGTGCGGACTTGCAAAATTTTGTCGGAAACGAAAGTTTCCTAAACCACTAAAACTCAAGTTATTTCATTGATATTTGGCATACGTGTCTTAAATTGTTTCTTGATTAGTTTGTAATCATCATTTTATACATAATTTATATATTTTCTAAAAAAAAATCACTTGTAAAAATTTCATACTAAACTTTCATATAACAATTATTTCTAAGTATTTTTTAATTAAGTTCTAGCGGATAGATTTTGTTTATTTTTGTTTTGTTCCGTAGGGTCGTGCTCATTTGCGCGAATCCGTTGCGTATATTTTGAAAAATTAAAAAAAAATACCTAACCTAACCTAACCTATAAATAAGGTCTGTGCGGACTTGCAAAATTTTGTCGGAAACGAAAGTTTCCTAAACCACTAAAACTCAAGTTATTTCATTGATATTTGGCATACGTGTCTTAAATTGTTTCTTGATTAGTTTGTAATCATCATTTTATACATAATTTATATATTTTCTAAAAAAAATCACTTGTAAAAATTTCATACTAAACTTTCATATAACAATTATTTCTAAGTATTTTTTAATTAAGTTCTAGCGGATAGATTTTGTTTATTTTTGTTTTGTTCCGTAGGGTCGTGCTCATTTGCGCGAATCCGTTGCGTATATTTTGAAAAATTAAAAAAAAATACCTAACCTAACCTAACCTATAAATAAGGTCTGTGCGGACTTGCAAAATTTTGTCGGAAACGAAAGTTTCCTAAACCACTAAAACTCAAGTTATTTCATTGATATTTGGCATACGTGTCTTAAATTGTTTCTTGATTGAAACAAAATCTATCCGCTAGAACTTAATTAAAAAATACTTAGAAATAATTGTTATATGAAAGTTTAGTATGAAATTTTTACAAGTGTTTTTTTTTAGAAAATATATAAATTATGTATAAAATGATGATTACAAACTAATCAAGAAACAATTTAAGACATGTATGCCAAATATCAATGAAATAACAATTTCATACTAAACTTTCATATAACAATTATTTCTAAGTATTTTTTAATTAAGTTCTAGCGGATAGATTTTGTTTCAATCAAGAAACAATTTAAGACACGTATGCCAAATATCAATGAAATAACTTGAGTTTTAGTGGTTTAGGAAACTTTCGTTTCCGACAAAATTTTGCAAGTCCGCACAGACCTTATTTATAGGTTAGGTTAGGTTAGGTATTTTTTTTTAATTTTTCAAAATATACGCAACGGATTCGCGCAAATGAGCACGACCCTACGGAACAAAACAAAAATAAACAAAATCTATCCGCTAGAACTTAATTAAAAAATACTTAGAAATAATTGTTATATGAAAGTTTAGTATGAAATTTTTACAAGTGATTTTTTTTAGAAAATATATAAATTATGTATAAAATGATGATTACAAACTAATCAAGAAACAATTTAAGACACGTATGCCAAATATCAATGAAATAACTTGAGTTTTAGTGGTTTAGGAAACTTTCGTTTCCGACAAAATTTTGCAAGTCCGCACAGACCTTATTTATAGGTTAGGTTAGGTTAGGTATTTTTTTTTAATTTTTCAAAATATACGCAACGGATTCGCGCAAATGAGCACGACCCTACGGAACAAAACAAAAATAAACAAAATCTATCCGCTAGAACTTAATTAAAAAATACTTAGAAATAATTGTTATATGAAAGTTTAGTATGAAATTTTTACAAGTGATTTTTTTTAGAAAATATATAAATTATGTATAAAATGATGATTACAAACTAATCAAGAAACAATTTAAGACACGTATGCCAAATATCAATGAAATAACTTGAGTTTTAGTGGTTTAGGAAACTTTCGTTTCCGACAAAATTTTGCAAGTCCGCACAGACCTTATTTATAGGTTAGGTTAGGTTAGGTATTTTTTTTTTAATTTTCAAAATATACGCAACGGATTCGCGCAAATGAGCACGACCCTACGGAACAAAACAAAAATAAACAAAATCTATCCGCTAGAACTTAATTAAAAAATACTTCGAAATAATTGTTATATGAAAGTTTAGTATGAAATTTTTACAAGTGATTTTTTTTTAGAAAATATATAAATTATGTATAAAATGATGATTACAAACTAATCAAGAAACAATTTAAGACACGTATGCCAAATATCAATGAAATAACTTGAGTTTTAGTGGTTTAGGAAACTTTCGTTTCCGACAAAATTTTGCAAGTCCGCACAGACCTTATTTATAGGTTAGGTTAGGTTAGGTATTTTTTTTTAATTTTTCAAAATATACGCAACGGATTCGCGCAAATGAGCACGACCCTACGGAACAAAACAAAAATAAACAAAATCTATCCGCTAGAACTTAATTAAAAAATACTTAGAAATAATTGTTATATGAAAGTTTAGTATGAAATTTTTACAAGTGATTTTTTTTTAGAAAATATATAAATTATGTATAAAATGATGATTACAAACTAATCAAGAAACAATTTAAGACACGTAAGCCAAATATCAATGAAATAACTTGAGTTTTAGTGGTTTAGGAAACTTTCGTTTCCGACAAAATTTTGCAAGTCCGCACAGACCTTATTTATAGGTTAGGTTAGGTTAGGTATTTTTTTTTAATTTTTCAAAATATACGCAACGGATTCGCGCAAATGAGCACGACCCTACGGAACAAAACAAAAATAAACAAAATCTATCCGCTAGAACTTAATTAAAAAATACTTAGAAATAATTGTTATATGAAAGTTTAGTATGAAATTTTTACAAGTGATTTTTTTTAGAAAATATATAAATTATGTATAAAATGATGATTACAAACTAATCAAGAAACAATTTAAGACACGTAAGCCAAATATCAATGAAATAACTTGAGTTTTAGTGGTTTAGGAAACTTTCGTTTCCGACAAAATTTTGCAAGTCCGCACAGACCTTATTTATAGGTTAGGAATCCCTCAAAATAAAGAAAAATATATTTCTTTTTCAAATATTTAAAAATTAAGAATAATAATATCTCGTTAAGATTTTTAGACTCATTTAAATTTATGTCAAGCAGTCTTGATAGATTAGCACATAATATAAAAACACATCAATTTGTTGAGCTCAAAAAAAATTACCCGCGAGATGAAGACTTTAAAAGATTAATTAGGAAGGGTGTATATCCATACGAAATAATGACTTCGTTCGAAAGTTTGAAAATATCATCATTGCCAACACAAAATCAATTTTTTAATTCGTTGGTAAATACAAATGTATCAAATGATGATTATAGACATGCCCAAGATGTTTGGAATCATTTCAAATGTGGAACCATGGATGATTACACTAGTTTATATTTGATTATGTTTATATACAATAGATTAATATGAGTAAGTTTTCGACGTTTTGTAAAGTATAGCGGACCTATAAGTCTATTACATCGAGATTCAGCATTATATTGAGACCAAAGACATTTATGCTTAAGTTATTGAATTCTTCAAACTTGTGAATATCTTTGAGTTTTACAGGAAAAGATATTTTTTCAAATTTAAGTTTATTTTGATTATGAATATATGAACTCACTCTATCTGAATTTTTTGTAACTGGATATAAAGCAGAGAGTACCGCCCATTTGAAACACTGCACATCATTATTTTTGACGTTTATAATTGCCTTTTTATGTTTTATGTCAATTGGTAAGTCAATATACGAAGACCCCCCTCAAAGGATTAAATTTATTAACATTCAAATCAATATTTCTTATTTTTTTAAGACTCCATCCACTATCTTTTTTCTCAAACTCACTTATTTTATTACAAATGTCATTCATTATTATTTGGTAAGTTGCTTCATAATCATCACCGATACATATAGAATTATTGACGGTTTGAAAATCGAATGAATTTCTAAGCTTTTACTTTCCTGGAGCAAATCAGCGTGCAAGATAAAATTAATTTTTATTAATGTTAAAGTTTTTAATGGTTACAATCTCAAGAAACTTACACACTGCATAAACCCGTACAGAGACGATTCCCTCGGAATAAATACATATTATCAAACTTTAACGAGCTTTGGCAGGCTGATTTGAGTGATATGAGGACGTATAGTAACTATAATGATGGTTTTAATTATATACTTTGTGTTATAGATGTATTTAGTAAATATGCGTTTGCGAGAGCCATGAAAAAGAAAGATTCTCAAACTGTGAAAACATGTTTTGAAAGTATTTTTAGTGAAGCTAACAGTACTCCTAGAGATATACAATCAGACAAAGGAACTGAATTTGTTTCCAAAGATGTTAGAACGTATTTCAAAAGTAGAGACATTAATTATTATACTACTAATAATCCTGATATAAAAGCAAGTATAGTGGAAAGGTTTCAAAGGACTTTAAAAATGAAAATGTGGCGTTACTTCACCCATAACAACACGTATAAATTTATTGATATATTACAAGATTTATTATATTCCTATAATCACAGCTATCATAGAAGCATAAAAATGTGTCCATGTGATGTAAACTCTAGCAATATTATGACTGTTTGGTGCAATTTGTATGATAAACAAACCAATTCGAAGTATACAACTGAAATAAGAGCAAGATTTCGCATTGGAGATTATGCAAGAATAACCAAGTATAAACATATATTTCAAAAAGGTTACGAAACCAACTGGAGTGATGAAATTTTTGTATTTTCATCGATAATTTACAGATCCCCTTTCGTTGTATATAGCATTAAAGACTTGCAAAATGAACCAATCGTTGGGACTTTCTATGAAAGAGAGTTACAGAAAGTAGAATATACCCCCACCCTAGAATATAAAATTGATAAAATAATACGTTCACGGTATTCGGGTCATAGAAAAGAGTTGTTAGTAAAGTGGAGAGGATATCCAGATAAATTTAATAGTTGGATAAAAGCGGCAAGCTTAAAAAAATATGAGTGAAGAAAGTTTTTTCTAATAATACTTTGTACAATGATTTAATTGTGGATGAAATGTTTAAAACTATTTTCTAAATAAAATATTTTTTTATTGTACAAATGTGTTTGATTTGAGTAATAGTGAATAAACTATTAAATACAAAATAAAACAAACGAATTCATGACATATTTAATTTATTAGGATAATATTTTATAACGATGGCTCATAACATGATGGATGATAGATTGATGGTAATAAGATTATCGCTTCGTAGCTGCAAAGTAAGACTTTTTACACTGGCTACTTCCTGCGATTTCTTTGGTAATGTTGTATATAATATCACGCAAGCTTTCATAAAGTTCATTACGCTCAGATTGCACATAGTATTTAAGGCGTACTTCTGCATTCTTCCAGTACTCGGTGGCAGGCAATCCGTTTAGTTTCTTTGTGTCATATAGGTCGATTTTTATGAAATGGCTTGCCTGCGAACCATCGTCCGAGTTTGTAGAAATATACGATGTTCCCTCAGGATTCGATTGAGCAACACATGATGATAATATTATTTTCTTTTGCTTCTTTGGCTTCTCAAAGAAACCACTAATATCATTGCAGGCTCTCTTTTGTTTGGGTTTCTGTATTTTCATAGGGGCGACCTCTTCAGCCTCATCTCCGCTTAGATTAGAATAGTAATAGTTTTTAAATGTACAATCAAACGAGTTGTTACTTGACAGCTGCAATAATGAAAAAGTACACAATATATTTACTGGGCAACAACATAAATAAATTAGTAAATGACTTAAAAATAATACTCACCGCCATTGTTTCGTATCGGAAGAGCACTTTCACGTATCACGAACAACAATTATTTCATATCAGAACAGCTTCCAATGCTTCCATGTATCAACAAGTTTTGTACATCAGCTTACGTAGCCTTTCAAATCAGCGTTGATTGTATTAAATATTTAACCCTGAGTCAGAGATGATTACAACAAAATAACTAGGTGATAACCAACCGATACAAATATGAAACGGCTCTATGATGAGTAGGTATTATACGAAAACAATTTTACTGCGAAGTAGGTTAGGTTAGGTTAGTATTGTTATGCAAAAAAAAAGTAAAACGAAATCCGCGGTTAATTAATTAATTGATCAAAATGGTGCGCCCACCAACACAAATATGAAACGGTTCTATGATGAGTAGGTTAGGTTAGGTATTCTTATGTTAAAGAAATAAAAAACAGTAATACACTGCTATTTTAAAATGTTTGATAAGGCGATCGAGGCGAAATTTTTGATGAGCCAGAACGCACCCAAAAAATAATGACGGGTACTAACCGCGAAAAAAGCCGCGGATCTGGGGTAATCAACTTAATCCGCGGTTAATTAATTAATCAAACCGCGACCCGCGAGAAAATCCGCGGAAAAATTTGATTGATAAGGCGATCAATTTAATGAGCCAGAACGCACCAATCCCTACTACTCTATGAAAAGACTCGAAATTATGGCGGCTACTAACCGCGAAAAAAGCCGCGGGATCTGGGGTAATCAACTTAATCCGCGGCCAATTAATTAATCAAAACCGCGACCCGCGAGAAAAACCGCGAAAAAAGCCGCGGATCTGGGGTAATCAACTTAATCCGTGGCCAATTAATTAATCAAAACCGCGACCCGCGAGAAAATCCGCGGAAAATTTTGATTGATAAGGCGATCAATTTAATGAGCCAGAACGCACCAATCCCTACTACTCTATGAAAAGACTCGAAATTATGGCGGCTACTAACCGCGAAAAAAGCCGCGGATCTGGGGTAATCAACTTAATCCGCGGTCAATTAATTAATCAAAACCGCGACCCGCGAGAAAAACCGCGAAAAAAGCCGCGGATCTGGGGTAATCAACTTAATCCGCGGTCAATTAATTAATCAAAACCGCGACCCGCGAGAAAAACCGCGAAAAAAGCCGCGGATCTGGGGTAATCAACTTAATCCGCGGCCAATTAATTAATCAAAACCGCGACCCGCGAGAAAATCCGCGGAAAATTTTGATTGATAAGGCGATCAATTTAATGAGCCAGAACGCACCAATCCCTACTACTCTATGAAAAGACTCGAAATTATGGCGGCTACTAACCGCGAAAAAAGCCGCGGATCTGGGGTAATCAACTTAATCCGCGGTCAATTAATTAATCAAAACCGCGACCCGCGAGAAAAACCGCGAAAAAAGCCGCGGATCTGGGGTAATTCAACTTAATCCGCGGGCAATTAATTAATCAAAACCGCGACCCGCGAGAAAATCCGCGGAAAATTTTGATTGATAAGGCGATCAATTTAATGAGCCAGAACGCACCAATCCCTACTACTATTATTATGATTATGCGGGATACAGCTTGAAGCTAAAAAAATATTCCCGGTATCTACCCAACACAAGAAAATAAATAAATCTAGAATAATACATGACTCAGAGAACAATACATGAGTCAGTGTATAAATTTATAATGACGTCACTCCCAAAAAAATCCATCTCGGATGAGACTCAGCGGTGCGGTCGTAAAGTGGTGGGCGGCGCCGCGGGCACCACGCTAGCTATTAGTTAATTAAGCCGGCCTTGCCCTAATTACCAATATTAGTCGTTTTGAATATTATCATGTTATTTCTAACATATTTTTTCGGGTAAATATTAATTATGTTGTATAGTTTTACTTTTAATTTTAAATTGTTTGCAGTACGATCATTTTTGAGAAACTTTTGAGGCTTAGTTTTTAGCGATATTGAGTTTGTTGCTAAAATGATATGGGCTTCGATTCTTGGGACCGTAAATTAAATATTTATTTAAATTTATATTTTCATTTCTACGCTCTGGTTTTGAGGCAAAGCACGGCGTTGAGTTCTGCCACTGAACACGCAATGCCTCCAGAATTCCGCAGAAAGTGGGGAACGGAGTGTCTTATCGCTAGGTTCCCTCTGCCTACCCCGCTGTGTGCGGGATACAGCGTGAAGCTGATTTTTTTTTCTCTTAGAAAAATGAGGATATAAATATAGATTATGCTCAGGGCGCACCTGTCGTAGGACTTGATGATGTATAATTTGTTTTTATCTTTTGATCTAACAAATCTTATTTCTAGATTTGTAATACCTCAGTGGTGCAGTCACCACCACCAGGACAGCGTCTGACTGTAAACTTGATGGTTGTGGGTGTAATTTGACCCTCATTCGGGGAAGTGATTATATATTTTCACTAGGACGCAACACGCAATATTTCGAAAATGGATGGAGAACGGCACTATATTCCCCCTGCCCACCCTGCTATTCAGGATACCTGCATAAAAAACATATTTTAATAATGTAACACTTTTAAGTTTTTTTTTTAAATATGTAGTGCTGCTATAAATATTTTTGTTGTCAATTAAGTACCATGTCGTTAACGTTAATGTTGATTTATTTAAATATACTTGCAGATCAAGAAACTCTGCTGTTCACTCCGACGCAACGCCAAGGAGGAGCGCGTGCTGTTCCACTACAACGGCCATGGTGTACCAAAACCCACTTCTCAAGGGGAGATATGGGTTTTTAATAGGGTAAGAATTTTATTTTTATTTACTATATTCATTTCTTAGAATTATTTCACCGGCAGGATGATTTTTTAAAAAAGTTTTTCATTTATTCGATTTTTTTATACACAAATCTGCGTAAAGGCTTGACATGTAAAAATTAAGCAATTTAATTTGTTATGATGATGTCTTATTAAGTTAAATAGCAAAATGAAAATTAATAATAATTTTATGTATTAAGGACTTTAGAATTATATAACTTAACTTCACGCTTTATCCCTAGCGGAGTAGTCAGAGAGAACAGAGCGCCAAACGCTACGGTCTCTACATACCTCGTTCGCCTCGTCCAATGTCATCAACCTCTTCATACATGCTCTTCGGGGGGTCCTAATGCTTCTTACGCGACCTTCATCAAGTATCGTTGATACTGTGTATTCGAAGGTCAATCGAGGCCTACCCCTGTCTCTCTTACCACTACTTACTTTTCCTTCATAAATAATAGAATTATATTATACTTCCATTAATTAGTTTACGCTCCAAATAACTTTGTAGTACTTCGAATCTGTTAAAAATTATATTTATATTGTTTTTGAATAATCATATAATCTATCACGTTTAAAATGTCGTGTGCGCAATTATCCCGTTTTTGACGAATATTAGCTTCTACATAAACATCGCTTAAATTCAAATTGCTTTTAGGGTTCCGTACCTTTTAAGGAAGGAAGGAACCCTTATGAGACTTTGTTATCCGTCTATCTGTCTGTCAAGAGCCTTTATCTCAAGAACGCTTGGAGATATCAAGTTGAAATTCAAACCATGCACTCAAGTCTACGGTCTCTTGATTTCTTGAAAAAATCCTATTTCTTAATTTACTTAACTTAAGTTGTGTGCATTGTGTTATGTGTTTAAGTTTACTGATTTTTATAAGTTGTACTTCCTGTTGACATATAATGTAAAAATTGGTATGGACACGTCGGTATACGAATTCGAGTCGCATTTGACCAGTTTTTTTAACACAATAAAGGTGCATTGTTGGGTCTTTTAGTATATTCCACCAAATAGTTAAAATATTTTCTATTTTTTTTTTTTTCAAAAAATACAATATATAGACTGAAAATAACCTTAAAAATAACACTCTACACGAAATGCTTGAAAAATTCGGCGAAAAGCGATAAACAAAAGTGTCTTAACACTATGTTCCCAAGTTCCTTCTGTCTATTCTGCTACAATTGCTACAACTACAGCGGAATACAGCCAATTTTTTTTTTCATTTTCTAAAATTTTTAGTTGGCTGGTGTCATATTATTGGACTTTTCGTTCTACCGAAATACTATATTAATTATAATCTAAAAAAATTCCAGGCCTACACCCAGTACATCCCGCTATCGATGTACGACCTACAAACCTGGATGGGCGCGCCCTCCCTCTACGTATACGACTGCTCCAACGCGGGCGTCATTGTGGACAACTTTAAACAGTTCGCTGAGCAACACGAGAGAGATTATGAGGTAATCATAGGAAATTGTCATAAAATAGAAAGAGTTACACTTTTATTTTTCACTTTTAAATAGATTTTTTCTATTTTTTTTTTATTCTTCTTTTCTGCCTTTAAATTATTTTCCAAATATAATGCTTGCATTTGTACATTGTTTGATAGGTTAACAATATAATATGCAGAAAAAATAAGACATGGTTTTAGATTCTTAGGCCTTTAATAATTAGGTACTGTTTTATCAGAGAAAGGAACTGAAAAAGGAAGTGTCACAGACACTATAATATAACTTAACTTTGCTTCACTGTATCCTTAGCGAGGTAGTCAGAGAGAACGGAGCACCAAACACTATGGTCTACATGCCTCTATCGTCTCGTCTGCTGTCAACGGGGAGTGTTCATGCTTTTTACCTTCCTCAATTGTCTTGGATACTATATTTTCGGTTAACCGAGGTCTCCCCCTATCTCTCTTACCGATCACTTTACCATCATAAATCTTTTATGCCATTCTTTTATCATTCATTCTTTCGACGTGACCAAACCAACTGAGCACATTCTTCTTCATTCTCACCGTGACATCCTCGCTAGTACCTGCCATTCTGTGTACCTTTTCATTGCTGATTCGATCAGCTAAGCTGACTCCGCATATCCTACGAAGTGATCGCATCTCCACAGCATCTTTCTTTCATTCTTCTTCTGTAATACCCACGTCTCGCACTTCAAAACTGCATTGTGTACGGCCAAACGCGCAGCTGTGCTGACGTTTCACTGACTCATCAATGCAGCTAAGGCACCATTAAGCCTACAGGCAGCAATACGCCATTCCGCATGCATCTCGTGTCTTCCATCTTTACTCTATAAGATATCAAATCTTTTTCTTTTTTAGCTTCACGCTTATTCTCGCATTTAGCAAGGTAGGCAATGGGAACCTAGGAAAGTTTTCGTCCCCCAATTCTCATTTAACTATGTCCAATTTACAAACAAATGTAATTCTACACAGATGCAAGCCAGCTCCAAAGGCACTGATGCACCGCCAGTGTCGTACAAGAACTGCATCCAGCTAGCGGCGTGTGCAGCTGGACAAAGCCTGCCAATGTCTCCTGAGTTACCTGCTGACTTGTTCACGGCCTGCCTCACCACCCCTGTAAAGATGGCCATCAAGTGGTTCGTGTTGAGGACTCGTCTGAGAGTGGCCAGAGCCGATATGGTGGATCTGATTGATAAGTGAGTAAAGTTATTTGTAGTATTGAAATTATTTTATTTATTTTATTTAATGTTGAATTAAATTTCAAATATTTTGTCATTTTGAATTAAATTTCAAATATTTTGTCATTTAGTGTAAAATATTTGTACTATGTTGGGTATTGAAATGTCTCTTAAAGAAAAAGTGGCTTAGAATATTCGGCCAAGTATTTATCAATAATTCATAAGAAAAGTGCAAATTTGGAAATAAAAAAATACTAAGATATCATGCAAAATATGTTTCTTAGAATATTTTAATAAAAATAAATACCTTTTTAATTATACAATTTCACCAGGCCGTACACTCACACTCTTAAATTATGCTTTACTTTGTAATCTTATTTTGTCAGGATCCCAGGGCAAGTAACAGACAGACGCACCATGCTGGGTGAGCTGAATTGGATCTTCACGGCCATCACGGACACCATCGCGTGGAGTTCCCTCCCCCCTGACCTGTTTCAGCAGTTGTTCCGAGCTGATCTGCTCACCGCTAGCCTCTGTAGGAACTTCTTGTTGGCTGATAGGATTATGAGGTTATTGGGAAATTTATTAATGCTGGCACAAAAACTGACTTAATAATTATTTTGAGGCCAGTCGTGGCGCAGTGGCACAAAGTGTACTGTAAAACCGACTGGTTGTGGGTTCGATCCCCACTCGAGGAGATGAAATATTTACTTAAATTTATATTTCCATTTCTTCGCTCTGGTGGCCTTGAGTTCCGCTACTGCTGAGTGCGGGTGTGCTATACGTGTCGTGGGTGCAGGTCGTACAACTGCACGCCGGTGTCGTCGCCGGCGCTGCCGTCGCTGGCGCGGCACCCGCTGTGGGCGGCGTGGGAGCACACGCTGGACCTGGCGCTGGCGCAGCTGCCGCTGGTGGCGCCCGCGGCCGGCCGCGCCTACCGCCACTCGCCCTTCTTCCGCGACCAGCTCACGGCCTTCCGCCTGTGGCTGGACCTGGGCGACCTGGGCGCGCGCCCGCCGCCGCACCAGCTGCCCATGGTGCTGCAGGTGCTGCTCAGCACGCTGCACCGCGTGCGCGCGCTGCACATCCTGTGCCGCTTCCTGGCGCTGGGCGCGTGGGCGGTGCGCGCCGTGCTCGCCGTGGGCATCTTCCCCTACATGCTCAAGCTGCTGCAGGCCTCCGCGCACGACCTGCGCGCCTCCATGGTCTACATATGGGCGAAGATCATCGCAGTCGATCCCAGCTGCCAGGTGGATCTGGTCAATGCCAAGGGGCACAAGTACTTTTTGGCTATCCTCCAGGATCCGACTGTTGATGTGTGTATTATTTTGTTACTTAAAATTTATTGTAATGCAACAATTTCAAAAGCTTAACTGTAAGAGTGATTGAGGGACTGATTCCCAACTTAGGATATAATTATTTTATTTTTTTCCAATCTGGTAAGAAGACAAAACGGGATTATATTTCACAACTCTATACACAAGCTTGTACAAAAAATGTAAAATACGATGTTTCGATACTCGTTTGTTTCCATTTTGTAAAAATTGTTTTGTTTTAGTAAAATTATATTAACGAAATGCATTTATTTCAGATTGAACACAGAACTTTGGCAGCATTTGTATTGGCTGGTATAGTTGACAACTACCCAGCGGGACAAGAGGCTGCATTACAGGTTCATATTGCTGTTTTTTTTATGTTATTTTTAATTAGCATTACTTCAACTGATCAATCCAACTTCAATATATAAATGTAATGTATCCTTTTTGGTTTTCGTATTTCTCCTTCTGCTGTTCTACTTTCTGTAGTTCTTTCCTTCTTATTAGAGGCTTATGGCGACATTCATGGCTTCGCCAGTGGACGTGTATATTGAACCCACGATTGTTGTGTTTACATCTAGACTGTACCACTGTGCCATAATAGCTACTATCAAAAGAAATTGTATGTTTTTATACTTAAATCTAGGAATCTAATGCTTCTTAACTGCATTTGAAACAAATCACTACTTGTAACTTTATAGTTATACCTAATCTGATATAAAAAAATCTAATAGTTCCGGATCGTTAAAGTTTTCTCTTAAGAAAAAAACAATGAAGAACAATGAAAGAAAATTAATAGTATTCTTCAATAGACAAAGTCTTAAGAAAACTGATTAATTTATTGTAGTTAATAGCTTCTACTTAAAAAAACTATGGTTAATTGTAATACCAAATGGTAACTTAGAAATAAAAGAAAATAATTATCTACTTATTTAAATTCCTCAAGATTTAACCTAACCTATCCGTAATCGAAATTATTCGAAACTACAGAATAATCCAGAATATTTCCAATCCATAATAATCCATACCGTAACCGAAGCCCATGTTCTTCAAATATCCATATCCAGAACCGAAATATTATATTCGTTACGTCCCTACATAAATGTATGTGTTGGCTTACAGGGCTCCATGATCTCCCTGTGCCTGGAGCAACTAGAGTCCACCGGCGACAAGGCGTGGCGCCTGCAGCAGTGGGCGTGCATCGGCCTGGCGCGTCTGTGGCGCGGCTGGGACGCGGCGCGCTGGGCCGGCGTGCGCGACCTGGCGCACGAGAAGCTGGCCGCGCTCCTGCCGCACCCGCGCCCGGAGCTGCGCGCCGCCTGCGCGCACGCCCTCGCGGCGTTCATCTCCGCGGGCGCCGCCACCCCGCGCACCGACCACGCCAACGCCCTCGACCAGCAGGTGGCCGTGCAGCTCGCTTCCCGTCTGCAGAAGGACGCGTCGGTGTTGGTGAGAGCGGAGATCCTGGCGGCGCTGCAGTGGATGGTGTTGATATTTGAGCAGCATTTTATGGCGGTTTATATTAGTGAGAGGACCAGGAGGTGTGATAGGTGATGGTTTTTTTAAATTATTTGTTGTATGTACTTTTCATTGTTTATTTTGTACCCGTGTATTAAACAGATCTTAATAATTCCTAGTTCTGTATTAATTGAGTTAAACTTAATTAAATGTAACTCAACTCTCACCGAGCGTGGCGCGCGTTGCAGGGAGGCGGTGCGCGGGCGCGGCCACATCGACCGCGGGCTGGACGCGCTGGCGCCGGAGCGCGCGCCGCGCACGCCGCCGCACGCGCACTCGCACTCACCCGCGCTGGCGCTGCCTGCTATCGGTCAGTAGTAGTACCCATCACTAATCGTTACACCAAGAAAAAATCTTTTCATTTATTTCTTCTACATCGGACATTATTATCTCCGCGTCACTTTCACTTACATTATTTAATTAAATATTTGTGTTAATAAGAAATTAGAGATGTTGCGCGTTGAGTGACTCAACACTGAACTTTATTTTCTTACTAAAGCAATGAGATGAAAATAAATTATTTTCCAATCTTTGGTTTTTTATATGTTTGACAGACCCTAAGATACGTACAGCAATCATCAATGTTTGGTTTACTTTTTCCACTATAGACGCAGTTGGTATTATTTCTATGTATTATTTGTAATACCAGTTATAAAATATTTTAGTAACCATATTTATTAAATAATTTAAATTACTAATCTGTAATAATTACTGTGCAATCAATAATATACTTTTCGTTTTATAGGGTTTGGTTCAGTGTACATGAAGCTGTGGGAAACGCTGACTGCAATGGCGAAAGAACCCCATCCACAGTTATCACAGATGGCCAATGATATCATCAATTATGTGTCGAATCAGGTCATTTTATTGTATATTTTATATATAACATATATCATTTACTCTTTATTAAAATTAACAACACGCGTACGTGCGATAGACGTCAGAGACATCTAGTTATATTCGTTTACATTACAATATGAAAAGTTTATACAAATTTCTTAATTATTTTTAGCGGTCGCATGTATGTGAATAAGTGATATATTTTTTGGATTTTTTATAAGTTAATAATTATTATAGATTGTTTGTTTTGAGAGTAAAATAAACAAATAAATATATATCTACATATGTTGCAGGTGGACAGCGTGGGGCGCGAGGCGCCGCACGCGCACGGCAGCGGCGGCTCCAGCTCGCTGCCGCCGTCGCCCAACGCGCGCGCGCACGCGCACCCCGACACGCGCACGCTGCCGCACATGGGTCTGTCGACTGCTTTTGTCTGTGATTGTGCCATATGAGAACGATCACGTGTGGGTTCGATTCTCACTCGAGGCAATTATTAAATGTAAAAAATGATATTAATTGAAGGAAATTAAATGTAAAAAGCGGATGCAAATTAAATCCATTCCATCATATTCATTTAAAGCTCATATTTTAATTCTCAAATCCATTAATAAGATCCGTACAGCAATCATTGGATATCTCCGCACAGGGAATCCTAGTGAGATATCCAAGGTTCAAATTCCTGACATTCAAGCGATTTTCTAGTAAAAAAGAAAAAAATACTGTTTATAATTTTTTATTCTCTGGTGGAATGTCTTAATGTAACTCTTTATTGGCTTTGTAAATAAAATGATAAATAAATAAAAATTCTTTAGTGGATTATCTTAATAAATGTCATGAGATTGTTTCCGATTATGGTTTTTTTTTTTCAATCATACAGGACGCAGCAAGTTCGGCCTCCCGCATACGATATCAGAGGACTCGGTGGCACATAGGAACCGCGAACGTGACTCCACTTCTTCGAATTCTAGTGAGTACCTATGATATCATCATCATCATATCGTCATACCTATGATTAGTTTTCACGCTGTATCCCGCGCATAGCAGAATAGATAATGTTAAGTAACACTTTTTCTTTATATATCTTCCATGTACAGATATGGATATCTGTTACGGTTTTATTTTAAGTATAGATATTTACTAGAGCCCAAATGTGATTTAGCTAACTCACATCTTATAAATCGCAGGTCAGACAAAAAAACCAATTGTAACAACACAATTCGTTGAATGGGCAACGGCGCAGTTCGCTCGCGGCGACGTCAGCGGCGGCGTGGGTCATTTTGCCACTGGCGAGACGGAACCCGCTACCACGGCGGAGGAACCTGCGACGGCGCCCGCGCCCGCTCCCGCGACCAGGCCGCTCGTTGACTGCGAGAGTAGAGCGTACCACGAGCGTGTGTGGCGGCGTGCCAGAAATAGAAGCATACGGAGGGAAGCAAGAGGTTGGTGTTTTCCTAGTGTAGGTACAACGTTTGGACATTTTTGAACACTATTGTCTTTTTATTTTGTAAATTACTGTTTATTTTTCTTTTTATTATTAAGTTAAGTTATATCAAGTCCTTTTTTACAATGAAGTTCATTATACAGAGACTAGAGGGCGCGCGCGGCTTCGCCCGCTTATTAGGAGTGAATTCTAAAAAACCACGAAAGACGTATTCAATAAAATATTTTTAACAGTCTGAATTTAAATTTTCATAAAAATCGGTGGCAATTTAAAGATTTTTCCATATAAACTTTCAACCCCTTATTTGAACCCTTAGGGGGTGAATTCTTAAAAACAATGAAACATGTGTTCAATGAAATATTTTTAAGAGTCTGAATTTCAAATTTTATAAAAATCGGTACAGATAAAAAAAATTCCATACAAACTTTCAACCCCTATTTCATCCCTTTAGGGTTA